>JAPTYQ010000007.1:22174943-22204661 GCA_029814465.1 Ostorhinchus cyanosoma
ACTTGCTTTTCTTTTTTTGGTGGATTTTTACTTTTACATGTTTCATAGCCGTCATAGTTGTTTCTCTGCTTTTCCCTACATGTCCCTGTCACCTCCTTACTTTCATTGATTTCACCTGGACTCTTTTACATGACTGGAGATAGTCCAGTGATCTGTGATGTGGATGTTTAACTGGAAGACCTGGGTTCAATTCCCAGAAAAGATCTATGTAATAATAATAGAAATTGTACCATTAGTCTAAAAAATGTTTGACTTAATTTTAGTTTTATTTTGTATGTGGTCAACTTCACTCATTGTGTGTTCTGTACCAAGTCATAGAAAACCATTTAAAAGCAGTAAAAAATATATAATAATATACAGAATATTATAGTTATCCTAAATAATAATAATAAATGCAGATTTCATTTATTTTGGAGTTATTACAGTGATATGTACACGAGTATGTTCCTTTTTCTTGTAGTGAATTTAAATGTGACTCTGTCCTTTTCAGTGTAATTGATTCCACGTGGGTTAAACCGTACACTAGCACAAAAGCATGACTGTGTTATAAACAAAAGCTGATTAATCATTACCTTGATTGAGACACACACCAGCACACCACATCACTGCCAGGAAAGTAGGATAAGCATCCATGCAGTTACGACTGAAAAGAAGCATTAAAGAACAGCAGTAATTACCACATTTCAACCAAGTCACCTGCAATAAGAAACCATGAGGAAATGTTTAGGAAATGCATTGAAATGTCAGAACTAAACGCAATTCAAAGAAGAGACCAGAGGGAAGTAACAGTGCATGAGCTGTAAAAAAAAAAAAAAAAAAAAAAAGAAACAATGTGGGTTTTGAGTCAGAGAAGCAAAGCTGAAATACAAAGCCAGGAAAAACTGAGCCTCCTCTCTTCAGCGTCGACGGGCTGCTGCAACAAAATGCAATAATTAGTCCAACATGTGACCCAGACACTCAGACTTTCTGAAATCCATCATGTCAGAAGAGTTGGACTGCGCTTAAAAACTGTGGGTTGGAACCTCAGGACGGGTCACAAACAGACAGAAATATACTTGTGTTACACTGCTTTCTCCTGATGGTTCTTTAACTGATCAGAATAATGTGTACTTTTACTTCATTTGAAGATATCATAAACCAAAAAAAAACACTTTAGAAACAGCTGATAATGCACTGATGGGGCTCTTCAATCCAGCGTTACTCATGAAAAGACAAGTGCAACAGTGAACCAGTTTGTATGTTGAAAAGTTGCATGAAGTTTTGACACCATCTGGTAAAAGCTGCAGGTTTGTGCTTTATTTCAAGATAAGAACAAGTGGCTTGAATATTACACCTCAAAAACAGGAAGTGAGAGGTTGGCAGTGGACTAACAACACAACGGTTATTTTGGTAATAAAGTTCTTTTTTTTTCTTTAGCTACACTGATAATAATAATAATAATAATAACAAATATAATAAATACAAGAAGAAGAAGAAAAGTGATGCATTTACTTGCTTTGTCATTTTTTCTGTAAAAAAAAAAAAAAAAAAGGAGGTAAATACTCACGTTTAAGGACTGGGAAATAAATGATGTTAATATAGAAGTTAATCTAAATTATTAAATGTTAAATTGATTATGGAAATAGTTTTAATCGACAAATAAGATACCTCTGATGGTACTAATTACACTGGTCTATGATTTTTATTTTTTTTTTATTTTTTTACACATTATCTGCCTCAGAGATTAAATGTGTTAAATCTTGCATATTTTAATAAGATCAATTGGAAAACAAATGATAAAAATTCTGATTCACTGATGTTTTCAAGTGTTAACACACATATTTTTATGCACAGTTAGACTTCTAAATCTTCCACTAGTAAAACCTGTGAAGTGAATGTATAATAATGTGCAGACAGTGTTTTGAAGTAGATCTAGTAGCTCTGAGTCAAACATTCCTTTTGAGTAAAACCCATTTTCTTATTAATTTCTCAGAATTTCACATTTTGACCCAAGACTGTACCTTGGAAATTAATGCCAACTAGCATTTTTGGTGGCTTGATTTTTTTTTATCAGTGGCTCAAACTCGGTAAAATGACACTACTTTTATTCTGGATGCATTTTAGTCAAACACCAGTACTATGTGACACTAGACGGATCCAAAAATCCATCTGATCAGTTACATCATACATTTGTTCAGCTGAAGGTGTGTCACACAGAAGCAAAAAATGTCATATTCCAAGTAAACACTCTAATGATCTGTGTAACAAGCCGTTTGATCTCACACACATCTGCGATTGTTCAAGCAAATGAGGATTGCCTTGTCACTGCATGAAATATTTGTGGGGATGTAAAACCACATGGAAAGTTGATGCAGTGTTATGGTAGAATATGCAAATAACACACAGTTGCTCATTGTGTTGCTGAGGAAAATATCAGGCTGACAGGAATAAGCAGGAAACTGAGCATGAGTAGAAAATGTAAGAAAAAGGGGAACTTACCTTGCACAAGACAATCGTTCAATAGCAGATGCATTCGAGTTCTGAGACGTACATTCCCTCTCTATCTTCTGGGTGAAGAACACTTGAAGGAGAAAGAAAAGCATTCATTGTATTAGAGTTCAAAACTTTTTTTAAAAAAGTGATTTTAGAGCCTCAGTCTAGTTTAGTTTTTTTTTTGTGTGTGAAAGTCATCCTTCTCACCATTCTGAAGTACACTCATCAGTGTGATGATAACCAGCAGGTAGATGTGTTCGACCACGGCAATGGATTCCATGACCTCTGAGTGTTTGAGCTGCAGGAGCAGGTGGATGAAGGCTCCGAGGATGACTGTGTGTCACTTTCACCTCCACGACCGTTTTTTTGGACTCAGCTCAAACCCCAGACCTAATATGTTCCTCTCTGACATCACAGATAACCCATCCCACCTCCAGCATGTACGCTTGTGGTTTCCTCTTTATGTAAATGATCATCTGACTTAATACAACAGGATATTGAAGTTTTCAGCCACTTCCTCTAATGTGAGCATTTGAACATTTTATTACATGGGCTGTACTCACACATTCATGCAAAACTAAGACATTTAGATTTGACAGCAGGGGTGTCAAACTCCTTCTAGTTCAGGGGTCACATACTGCCCAGTGGGTAAAATAATATCAGTGAAAAAAGTACAAGTACAATAATGAGAATATTTACATTTACAAAGTATGCTTTAAAAAATGTGAATAACATGAACAACCATGAACAACCTGAAATTCCTCAAGACAAATAAGTGCAATTTTAACAATATTATGCCTCAGCTTACAGATCACAGTGGATCTACAAAGACCCAAAACCTTAAACTTAACCCAAAAAGACCCAAACGTCCACCATCGACCAAAACCATCTCCTGATCTAACCTGTTTAATACCTGTTGACCCACTAATCCTATTAATACATGTCAATAATTGGTGCAAAATACAGTTATTTAGCTTTTCATGGTCATTAGATATGATCCATTGGGACGTTCAGAGGTTCTGTCGTTACTGTGGAAACACCATCATCTTCTACAACAGAGATTCACCAGTAAAACCCATGGAGTTGGATCAATGACACTTGTTTTGACCTTTAGTTATTAATGTATTTGTTGAAAAAAGTCACTTTCTCTTCAGTTTTCTCTGTTTCTGATATAATAATGGTCAAGTTTAATCTGAGCTTTTATGAACATCGACATGATCAACGAAAATACACAATTTCTACTTTTAAAAAAGAAAACACATAATACAGAGGGCAATATTATAATAAACAGTGATAAATTGCTTAAGAAAAGTTAAAAAGAAAGAAAAATGTTTTTGGGCTCTGACATAAAAGTCACAGTCGGTTTTTATGGGTTAATATTGTTAACTTACTTCTCTCAAGACGTTTTATTCACATAAGACAGATTATTCACATTTTTTGTGTTACAGTAATTTGTAAACATTTATATGTCATTTTACTTTTTTTCACTTTTTTTTTTTTAATGTTAAAACATAGATAAATATCTGGAGTTGTCATTATTTATAGGTTATTATGATAGTATTTTACTGGTCCAACCCACTTCAAATTGGGCTTTATGTGACCCCTGAACTAAAATGCTTTAAAAACCCTTGGTTATTAGTATTTTCAGTGTAATTTTTGCATTTCACACTTTCATCCCACAGGCTGGATTAGATCCTTTACAGGTCTGTTTTGGCCCACGTGGCCCTGTTTAACACCCCTGATTTACAGTATGATCCTTTAAGGCTCCTTGGTGGTAATTTTACACATGAATGAAATAGTACTAGTTGACAGAAACCTTTTGTCCCTTGACTATATGAAGTTCAGTATATTTCAGTTATTTTCAAACTCCTCCTGATTTGTTGTAACTAGTCAAACAGCACCTGCATGTGCTTTTCAGTGGTAATGCAGCTTCAATTAGTTTTCAAATCTGCAAAATGTAAACAAATAAAAAGCAAAATTAAATATGACAGGGAAGCACGTACACAACATAATAAAACAACAGGAAAATAAAACATATAAGTTAATGCACTTGTTGAATGTCTTGAAATCTGCATAATTATAGATCATCCTACACTCTACCAAATGTCAAATGTTTTGGGTTTTTTTGAGCTAATATAACCAATTTTTTTAGACATCTCTTAAAGTTATTGGCCATAATGACTGTATTTGTTAATCGTTGGTTAAAACAAGAAACCAGTAGATAAATGCTTTTTTTTTTTTTTTAACATGCTGTAAATACAAGCTCCAGTTTCAGAAATGGGCTTCACTATACTGGGCTAGGCTGTGAGTTAGCAGTTCACAGTAGGAGACAGAGTCACTGGTGTTTAGAACTGCTTCAACACGGTGTTTTTCTGGGAATAATTATTTCTTACTGAGGCTCACACTGGACTAGGGAGGCTTTTTTCCAATTAGGACACACAGCTCATCTCTTAAACAGGTTAAGTAATGATACGGATGTAGGTTATGCTAGCTAACAGCTCACAGAGTTAGCAATGCCGCGAGCTTTTATAACTGGAACACGTCACTATCCTCATCAAGTTACTATATATAGACAGCACGGGGATATGTTAAATCACATGGAAGGTCTGTCTGTACAGTACTAGACGCTTAAAAATACAGGTATTGTGTTGCTTTAAATATGTCACTTCTGGACGTGGAGATCACGACGTCCCATATGGTCTAGCGGTTAGGATTCCTGGTTTTCACCCAGGCGGCCCGGGTTCGACTCCCGGTATGGGAACGTAAACGTTTTAATTTCCAATGTTCCTCTTTGATATATTACAAACGTGGCAATTCACGTTCTAGTCATAACGGTGTAATGGCATTTAAAGAAATTTAATAAAAATAAAGCCAAAAATTAATTAATTAAAAAAACAAAAACCCGGAACGAACCACGTGACATTAATTGACGCCACAGTACGTTTGTGTGTACGTGTTATATATTATTTCTCTACGTGTCGTCGCCTTTTCTTGTTACCGTATTAAAATAATTGGCTCCTAATTGTGACAAATTAGTTCAATCAAAATCATACGTCCATTAAAGTGCAACTTTCCTAAATATTTAACCTCATCCTGTTTTGCTTTAAAAAGAAAAGCTTCATTTTGACTCGTGACATTGCAAGTCAACACAAAGTAAAGAAACGACAGGCAAATATACTCATGCATCTCCCCGGTTTCAATGCAATCAGTGTAAATTTCCATGACACATACATGGACAGATACCTTAATTATCAACACTCCTTCTATACATCTGTCTGAAAGCATTTTAAATAAATGCACAGATATTGAAACTTTGGAATAGATACCGGAAGATATACGTTACATTGTACAAAACCCTGCAGGTTTTCCATATATTTCACCTTTTGAATATTTCCTATGTGTAGCATAAATAATGCTGCTGATCAATACATCAATTTGGGGTATTACTATGGAAAATATGCAAAACTGAGACTCAAACTCAATAACTTCCATCACATAATTCAAGGGACTTTAATATCAAAAATGAAAAATTTATTTTATCCATTGAGGTAATATTAAAGTACATCACTTAAAACATTTTGTACAACTAGTAAAGAATTTATTAAATTACATGACAAAATGGTGACTTAATAATTACATCTCTAAACAGAGACAATTTAATTACTATAAAAATAATAAACCAAGCAAAGTCTTGTCTGTAAACATAATGGTTTCTTACAACCAAAGTACATACTTTACAAAGTGCAAAAACATACACAAAAACCCTTCAGGTTACCACACCTTTAACGCTGTTGATTCAACAAAAACATGCATGCATAATCTTCAACTAATCTAGATCAACCATGTCCGCAGACCAGCCAATTTCACCTCTTATCAAAGTGAAGCAGGCTGCTTATCTGAGAGACAAAGTGTAGACTAATTGTAGTCATTTTGCATTTTTTTTTTTTTTTATTAGTAAGGACGTGGTAAATGTTATCTATGCTTATAGTTTGCAGATAACATCCATCCAACAGCTTAAAAGAAAATGTCGAGGGCACTAAGTGCTTCCGTCTCCATCTCAGTTGGCTGCTCAGCCACAGCCTGACAGATGAACTCATCCAAGAAGTTGTCTGTAGCGGTGGTGATGGTTCCTTTCACTCCAGTGTTTGTCTGTGATGTTCCACTCAAAGCCACAGCCCTGGAGTCCAACTGGTCGGCGCCGTCCTGCCCGTTGGCGAACATCTCTAGGAAACCTGTGCTGTCTGGTGAAAGGTTGCTGGCCGTTGTTGCTGGCGAGAGTAGGTCTGAGATGAAATCCTCACAGGTGGAGCTGTCGTAGGTGCTGGAGGTGACAGTGCTGGGTGAGCCCAGGAGGGTGCTGTCTGGTGTGAGGCTCCCATCTGCCTGGTGACACAATAGTTGGTTCAACTTTGCGAGCTTCTTCTTCTTCGCTTTCAGTTTCTTTATTAGCTTGTACCTGAGCGCTTCGGTATCGCTGAGACCGGGAGGAATCTTGGACGAAAGGCTCTTGTGTTTCTTTAAGGAGGATGTTTCAAGGAGCCCCTTTGCTACAGGAGTAAAATGTGATGCCGCATGAGGAGCAACAGAATGAAATGGTTTTGTTTTGTCACTGTGAGGCGCAGGAGATGGAAGTGGTCTTGGTGTGTTCAGATTCTTTGAGCCAAATGCGCCGTACATCTCTGCAGCTCTCAGAGGCAGACTTCCACTGTCTTCTGTCTTGAGCTGTGGTTTAGGCCAGAGCCCGGTGGGGGGCAGCTGTCTTCTTACTGGGTTGGGGGTAGAGTGAGTAGGAGGAGTGGGCTTTACAGGTGTGTGGGTGGGGGTGACTTTAGCCTTGGAGTTGTGATTATGTTTGAGGGGGTGTTTGCTGAGAAGGTAGGACCAGCGGGCATTCTGACCCAGCGCTGTGGAAACCTGCTGAGAGGGGGGCGGGGCTGGGGTGTGGGTAGAAGACACAGGAGAGGCTTGTTGTGTTGTTTCACCAGGTGTGGGGTCATCATTCGGTACGGTTTCACCAGGTGTGGGGTCATCATTCTGTACTGTTTCACCAGGTGTGGGGTCATCATTCAGTACGGTTTCACCAGGTGTGGAGTCATCATTTGGTACTGTTTCACCAGGTGTGGGGTCATCATTTGGTACGGTTTCACCAGGTGTGGGGTCACCATTTGGTACTGTGGGGTCGTTGGTGCTAACTTTAGAGCTCTCCGACACTGCTTTTGACATTGGGGCCTTTTTCCCTTTTTGCCTGCTCACAGTTTTTCTTTTAGCTGCTCGCCCTCTGCCTCGCCCTCTGCCTCTCCTGGATCCAGGCACAAATGTGGGATCGTTGGATGAAGCATCACTAGATCCAGTGTCAGAAGAAGTAGAAGGATCCTCAGGGTTGTGAGACGTTTCATTATTTCTAACAGTGAAGGAGCTATCAGGGTCATGGGTGGGGTCTTTGATTTTAGCTGTAGTGTCTGAAAAAGGTAAATCCTGAGTTTGTTCGTTGTTGTTTGAAGGCTGTGTTTCTGAGTCTTTGATTTCCACTAATGTGAGCGTAATGATGTCATTATGGGTGAGTCCTTCAAAGGTGTCGAGCAGCGTTGTGGAGCCTATCGACGTGTCCACTGCAACTGTTGTGTCCACGAGGTTGGTGTCGTTACCAGACTCAGACAACGCACAGATAATGTCGGTGTCATTTGGAGAAACGAGAAGGGAGTGATCGGGAGCACACGGTACCAGTTCATCGTCTCTTAAGTCCATGTTTGCTTTACTGAGGTTCATCTCGTTTTTGGAGGGTGAGCTTTCAGTGAAGGTGCTGGAGGGGGAGCAGACACGAGGCTCTTTCTCCTCCTTCTCCTCCTCCCAGAACACAATGTGGATCTCCTGAGCAGGAACCTCAAGCTTTTGATGGATCTTACAATGCGGATGCTTCAAATCATCAAATTCCAACCAAGAACCTGCAACAGAGACATTAACACAAAAAGAACATTAGATAAATAACAGGTTCGCACATGTTTTAGCACAAATACTTTTACAGATGAGATAAACTGTGTTAAAGACAAGTTCATAAGCAATTTTAGACCAGTTCCTGTTTTTAAGCCTGCACTTCCATACATCAGTGCATAGCAAACCTTTGGCATCACAGGGTAAAATTGCATAATACATTACACTATGTAGTATGTGGCAGTAGTCTGAGAGGAAACAAGACTACTCTCAACTGGACTCATTTATGGGAAAGATTTTATTCCATCACAGCTGTTTTTTTTTTAAGAGCTGTGGGGTTAAATCTGTGATTGGGAGATGTTACTGATTGTGGTCAAGATTCTTTTGTCTCTTGTCTGAACTGTGGTTTCACTTCTCCACAGCAGCATGAAAGAGCAGTTTCATCTGTCTACAAAAAAAAAAAAGGAGGTGAAAAAGGAAGGTGTGCATTTTCAAATACTGGCATCTTTTCATTGAATATCCACCACTACCAGCTTAAATGTTCAACTACAGGACTTTAACTAATTATTTCTCGAAGCAGCAGTCAATACATCAGCCCACACACCATGCTGCGTCACAATGTTTGGGTGTCCTCGGAGAAATTCACACAAGACTGCACATTTTGTATTAGCTGCTATTGGTTCTGTGTTAATTTCTTTTTGTTGGTTTTTTTACAGTGTGACTAAACTGTATTTTTCTTCTTTACAACACAAACATATAACTGAGCTTACAACTTAAAAAAATTAAACTGACCTCAAAATCTCAATAATTTTTTACAAGTATTTAACATATGACAAAAATGTAAAATAAATAAATAATACATTTCAAACTGAATTTCAACTTTTTTTTTTAAAGGGGTCATATTTTGCTAAACCCACTTTTATTAGTCTTTGGTTCATTTATTTGTGTATTTGGGAACCACAATGATTCATAAAGTTTGAATTTGAACCCTCCAGGTGCAGCAAAGCTATCTTTATATTCATTTTGGCAAAAATCGAGTGGATTTCTACAACTGTTTTCATTTCTGCTCAATTTGTTACGTCTATAATTACCGTAGTTGTGTCATGACATTTGCACATATAAGGTCAAGATTTCCAACGAACATTTCTCCGAGTACGACATAATTGTTTATCAGCAGCAGCAGTTGTAGTCCATACTAAAAATATGGCCAAACTTTGAGCCAATTACCTAAAATGTTCAGTTGTTGGTTGTATTAACACACACAAGTGGCTGAATGGGACAGAGCAGTACAGCCTACTACCTAGAGGTGGTGGGGTGTGAAGTGGCGCATTTGCATTTAAAGGGCCAGCACTCAAAACAACCTTTCTGGTGTCATTAGTCAGAAATAGGGTTGAAGATGGACCTGTGGAGTTAAATTAATGAAGAATTCAGACCCAAGCAGAGCATGTACAGTTTATGTAGACCATAGGGAAATGTTTTAAAATGCATAATTCCATTTTAAGAAAACTAAATATCACTCCTTTAAACTTAGAAGATGCAGGTAACCTGGGACTTAAAAAACAGTTCTGCTCTTTATTTATCATGAGTGTTATAGTAGGCATGCTAATATAAAAGGATCTGGCAAAAAATGTAGTAGTGTGGAGGAAAACAAGTCGCAAGGGATGGCATTGCCCGATTAATTGTGTAATTACTGTAATACAGTTTTTAAAGATCCACTTATGAGTAGATCACAACCGGCCTTTATTATCAAATAACATTAGCCTGTTTGGTAATAAAATAACTTCACTTAACCAAGAACATAACAACTCATACAAGAGCATTTTTCTCAAGAGTTGCCAAACATAAAATTCTGCAAGAAAATGCACAATAACAAGATTACACATGTAGAGGATTACCACATTTGATTAGATCTTAGTTCAAAGTAACAGAAAGAGCCTGTATGTATGAAAATGAAACAAAGCCGGAAACAACTGGAGTCAGGTTAACATTACAGACAATGTCCAGCAGAATGTGCTGTTGGCAAACAACAGGCAGAGGCAAAGACCTCCAGTGACTCAACACTAGCTATAGTGTTTGGTTTCACACAAAGTGCAAAAAAAGATCAATGTAGAAATGTCTCCACTGAGTTAATAAATGGACCCACAGCTTAACAGACATACTGTCTTCATGTGCTCCAAAAGAAGAAAGTAGGTAATCCTTAAAACAAATGCATTCTCCAAAACTTACCATCAGATTTGGAAATCCAAGTGACAAAGTGCTTCAGGTCATTGTTGTATTGAATGACAGTTGTGATGGAGTAGCGTTTCCCCTTGAAACTGAAGGTGTAGATTCTGACATCATTGTCAGGAAGACCCTCAACAAAGTGCAGTGCAAACACTGGAGAAACTCTGAGTAACACACAAAGAAAAGACAGATGTAGGACAAGCAGAACTAATACCATATAAGATATAAATGATATAAATTACATCTCTTTGCAAAATACTTCTTAATAAATCTCCAACATGTGATTCCCTGATATAGATTGAGTGTAATGGTAAAACTCTACATGAATGGCACAAAAGACCACAAAAAAAATCTGAAGACCAAAAATGTTAATTGACATCCATCTGCACAGACAAAACTTTACCTCTCCAGTATCATCATCCTTCTCTGATTGCCCCGGCGGCACCAGTTGCAGGGGCCCCAGTGAGCTGCTCGAAGTGGGTGCCAATCAGCCACGATATTGGTGAAAGTGGGAAGAGTTTTTGTAACCCTGGAAAATACAGTGGGGCATATGTTTAGGGTGTACTGCTCTCAGAAACAAAAACCTGCATTTACCAATATGACAAAAATGACTTTAAAATTAATTTAGTTATGTTTCAATACATTAACAAATAATACCCTAATATAACATACTTAATGTAATATTTTTACTACCTTGGTCTTACTTAATTGCCAAATATTAATCATATTCTAAATGATTTATTCATTTTCAATGTCAAAATAAACTAAAAATAGAAGACCAGTGACCAATGGATTTCATTGCTCTACAAATTGTGGAATTCACTACCTTTACACATCAGACAAGATGACTCAATTTCTGTTTTTAAATCCTCTCCTAAAACTAGGGGTGCAACAGTAGAGGTAGCCCACGGTTTGATCCACACTTTGGTTCTTGGGCTGCGGTTTTGGTACATGTTTTGTGTGTAGAGAACAGTTTTTTTTCTCCCAAAATTATACTTTTATTTTGCGTGTCAGCAAAAGCTGAATTTCACAGCAGGAATAAATTCTATGACTACTGAATAAAATATCACTTTCTGTACTGAACAATGTAACCCTTTCTTATTCCTTGACTACTTGTATACAGTCATATAAAACAGGCATGTGCACACATAGGGCCCAAAGGGGGCATTCTTTAAATAAATAAAGTCTTGTTCTGCATACAGATGTAAAAGAAAATGCCACAGTTATCTACTGTACGCATTTCCTTCCATATGTCACGATATTGTAGGTGTGTCTGAGTCCTGGACCAGGTCAGATACCAGAGGGTCCTTAAATGCGAGTTACTGTGGAGACGAAGCATTTAATCATGGGCCGGGTCGGGATGAGGGTCTAATGTACGTGGGTACGGGCAGGGCAGGTTTTGGAAAAGTGGTGGATCTATGGAGGACTCTGTTGAGTCTAAAACCGTATCTCTGACTACTGTCACTGAGGGGCGGGGCTTCCCCGCTTTGCATGCTCACATGCATGTCCAGAGAGAGAGAGAGCGAAAGAGACAGACAGAGAGAGAGAGAGACAGGGAGAGAGAGAGAGAGACTTGGGGGGGCCGGACTTTCACTGCCAACGCAAAATCAATTGCAAAACCGAGATCCCGCGGTTCTTAAGGGCGGCTTGTCCTGAGCAGGGTGGATCGAATGGTACACGGTTTTCCCAAGTACCACTACACCCCTACTTGAAACATATTTTTTCTCTTTGGCTTTTAACTCAGCGTGACAGGTTGGCTTTTATTGTTTTACTGTATAATTGCTTTTGTTGTTTTTATTAATTCTTTATGCATTTTATTTATTTGTTTTTATATCTGTGTACAGCACTTTGGCTAACTTGTTGGTTGTTTACTGCTGTCGTAACCAAATCATTTCCTGCAAGGATCAATAAAGTATCTATTCAATTCTAACTGTGTTATTATTAAAGTTCTTTATGAATAAAGTTGACTTGACCTAAAACTGCCTTCCTCAAAGTTAGGGTCAGGAAACAAAATAGATTACAGAGCTGTTTTTTATTGAGCAAAACTCAAGACCGTAATCTGACATGTTTATTTTCCAATATCTGAATATAAAAACACTGACATCAAAGCAATGTAAAATGTAGATGAGAAATCTGATTGGTAAAAGGTGCAAAATGAGAAAAATGAAGTGAGAACACAATGAAATGGATGTAAAAGATGCAACATCACAAAATTTATGTAAATGATATAAAAGATAGTCAAAAAGTGGGAATAAACAACACAAAAATGCATTTTAGCAACAGTTCTGAAAGAGTCAGAAAAATGTACATATCAGGGTATTTCATCTGTATTTTTGTACAATTTCGTCACCATGAAAAAAAGTAAATTTTTTTGGTCTTGAGCTGAAAATTTTTTTTTGGAAACAGGGGCCTAATATGCAACATTCTAACATTTCAGTGTTCTTGAACGTTTAAAAGCTGGTTTCAAACACATTAGACAAACTGCCTCAGCGAATCAAGTAAAATGAGAACTTACTTTTCCCTGGTGGCAGTTTTGCATTCAGTGCAGTGGAAGTCCCAGTGGAAGGTCGACTGGAAGAGCGACTCCACCCAACAATCCTTCGTTAACAAAAGCGGCAGGGCAAACACCGGCATTTCTCTCTGACCTGGAAAACATACACATGTAGGAGTTAGAGAATCACATCTGGCTGTAGCCTCTGCACCACAGTCAAATTTAACCATGAATGATGGAACATTTACTTAAGGAAAAACTTCATCTACATTACTTTGCCTCTCACTATCAGTGACTTTCCTGTGTTCTGGAATGAGACCCTAATGAGCATGTTTCCCCACTTATTAGAGAGATTCTATTGCATGGTCTTGCCCTAAAGCTTTTATAAAAAAAAAAAAAAATCATATGATACAAGTTGAAATTTCAGTAAA
Source organism: Ostorhinchus cyanosoma (assembly GCA_029814465.1). Taxonomy (NCBI): domain Eukaryota; kingdom Metazoa; phylum Chordata; class Actinopteri; order Kurtiformes; family Apogonidae; genus Ostorhinchus; species Ostorhinchus cyanosoma. The sequence goes on from JAPTYQ010000007.1 coordinate 22,188,489, forward strand.
CCTCATGCTTTGGATACTATCCATGACTTGTTAAGCTCCATGGTGCACAAACACACACACATTTTTACATTAAAGTAGAACTGACAAGTAAAAGAAGTTCAAATAAAACATTTTTTAATGAGACATGTATTTTTGTCCCTGTAACCCATGCCACTGGACTATAAGATCTAATATTCATGAACACGAGGCTTTGGAAGCCGTGTGTTGTTGAGTTTGTATTAAGTCAGACATTGCTCTCTACAAAATCTGCATTTTGTTGCTAGTTTTCCATCAGTGCAAATGGCTTTAGAAATCTATAAAAAGCAAACATCTTATTTCTTTTTAATTATGGTCTCTGTTACAGTCTGTTCTGATCCTGCTGCCTTGTCCTTAGTAACTTCTTGTGCTCAAAATGAAGAACATACTCATGGAAATGACTCCACACTGGTAACATTTACTGATTGGTTACAAACTGGTATCTAAGCATACTGCCCATACAGAGTAAGGATAGAGGGAAATGAAAGGAAGAAGTAGTGCTGCTTAACAACTCAATCTCATTCCTCATCTCATACCTCTTGGCAAACTCAGTCAACTGCATTTTAAACATGTTCACACAGAAAACCAACCTTCAATTCAATACATACAACACTTGGAACATTTATGCATTTTTAACTCTACAACTGCCTCCAATGTCACTGATGAAGCCTAGCATTAGCTTTATTTTTGCAGAAACGGTGCAGAGTGCGTTTTCTGTGTTGAAACTCACCCAGTTTGCAATGAAGCTTGTGCTGCAAATGATTGAAAACTGACATCCTGAGGCTCTGAAGGTCTGTATTGGCTTTCTGCATCACACCATCTGGCACCGTCACAACATCATCTACACAAAGAGGGTTCACATGAGTCAACTGCACATGAAAACATCAAAACAGCTGACATTTCTCAGCAGGAATGACAACAATTACAAGTCAATGAAGCAAAAGATGCATCCCTGCAGATTTAACATTAAATTGCTTTTACCATTTACTAAATTACAGGGGCTGAAACATTGAACTAATATTTCAAGAATACATTCCTCTGCTGATTATTTTCTGAAAAAGATTATTTACTTTATGAAAGATTATAAAACTGATGTTCTGTAGCCCAAAGTTTGTTTTCTTTGCTTTTTCATCAACTATCCCCTATGAAATTTGATGGACACAAGCAACACTAGATATTAGGCAAATTATCACATGTGAGAAACAAGTGTTTGTTCATTTTTGCTTAAAATTTTACTGAAATGCAAGATTTGTGGCATCGCTAAATGAGAGTCAGTAAGACTGGAGGCTAGTTGAGGTAAATCTGAAAAGCAGTCAAGCAACTGATTCATTTTTTGAAATGAAATAACTAGGCAACTACACAGTGATTCATTTGATGACATGAACTTTCAGTGTAATCTTACAGTCAATACTAGGGGTGTAACGGTGCACACATTTGTACTGAACCATTTTGGTTTGGGGTCTTCGATATAATACGGAGGTGTACCGAACGAATACATATAGCCTATGCATGATAAGTTTCACATTCGGTTTTCGGTTTGTTGCAGCTTTGTGGCACAAAAGAGTCCACGGGTTCCTTTATAGGGAAAAAGGTTTTTATTTTTTAACTCAATTTGGCAAATTCAAGTGAACCTGCTCCTCTTCACCTTCACCATGCCTCTGCTGTATGTGAGGTCATGTTCACAGCACCTCAAGGAATACTGTGAGGCGTTCAAAAACACTCAGTAAACTAGGCTTAAGCCGTCTAAAGTGACGGCTAGGGGTATATCACCGAAAGCCCCCAATCCTTAATGATGTCATGACGTGACGCATCCCCAAGTCATGACCTTTCATTTGCACTTGATTTGAAGTTAAAACAGTTCCAGAGATATGAACAAAAGAGTGTTTAGTGATTTTAAACTTTTGAGCAGCCCCTTGTGGGCAATCTAGAAATGGTAAATCATCCAAAATCAAATCAGTTCTTCCTGTCCAGGATATTAATTGATATGGAAAATATGGAATTTCTGAACCAAACTGTAATTATATCCCTGAAACACCGTTTGGGGGATATAATTACAATGTTTTCTATAAACAAACATTGTACATTCAAAAATACAAAACGTGGGGTGCCTGTTAATGCATAAATGACTGAACAATATTTTGTAAAAATGTCCTGTGTCTCACAGGTAGTTATGGAATGCACCCCCCTTCACTGGTCTCCTTCACTGTACTGAAAACGTATTGAACCGAAGACGCCTGTACCAAAAATGCACCAAATGTTTTCTGTACCGTTACACCCTTAATCCATACTCTGCTAATCTTTTTTAAAGTAAATTTACAATATTACAGGCTGTAGCTCCTCCATTGCCACTACTGGGCACTTTTCAATTTCATATCTGAGACTAACCTCAATATCTTAGACTGAAAAGGTGATTAAATGGCATTGGAAATTAAAGGTGCTCAATTAATATTGAGTATTAAAATAATTAGTAAGTAGATCTGTTTGATTATCTTAAATCCGATTTTTTTCCGTTTCTTTCCTCGTTGAATCAGAGTAAATTGAAAAAGTTTATGTAGAGAATCAAAAAAACACCATTTGACAACTCCATCTAAACATTTTTCACAAATGTCTGGCATATGGGCCAAATGCTTAATAGAAGAAGAAATCTAAACAGATCAATCAACAATAAAAAAAATAATTAATTTCAGTCCTGTAGGAAGCATTTATGAAACTGGATATTGACATTTTCTAATCAATGGGAACAATTGGCAACAACTAACAGATTCAGATAATGAAAATGTGTTGTTTCAAAGTCTTGAAATATAGATGCTAAGATGGAAGGGAAAAAAAAGACAAATGGTATATCAAATATCATGTTCCAAAAATTGAATTTGTTGGACTACACTTAGATAATATTTTCAACTTTATTAATAATGAATGATGTGGAATGTACCTGTGCCAGTTTGCTGATGTTGTTGGATGGCTGCACAGGCTTCATCGTACCCTGTTATTAGCCGCCACACAGATGACTGCTGAGGCTCAGCTTTAGGCATCACCTTCCTCAAACTCTTCAAGTTCACCAAAGCAACAAGTACAGAGTCCAGCCAGCACAGGTTGTCACGGTTCCTCCAGAAAAGCCGACTGGAAACAGATGCAACCTCCTCAGACTCCGTGACTGGGGTTTCTGATTTAATATCTTCCACATCCTTACATGCAAAGATGTCCACAGTCTTCGTGATTGGTTCAGTTCGTCCTCTCGGCTCACTGTGTCCAGAGAACGATGTACTCATTTCATTTGCATAATTGTCCCCATTTTGTAAAGTGGTCTGGTTCGAGTGCAGGCCGCAGGATCTGTTGGTCATCTCAACAAGACCCTTGGCCTTCTCACATTCATCTTGTCCCTTTGTTACAGGCGACAGCACCGGCTCATCCTCTCCAGTGGTCGACAAGGCTTCTGATGAGCCCGGCATGTGACCAGCTGTGGCCAAGCATGTAGGCGGCATAAGACCATCTGTACAAGCAGCACTCTCTGATTCTTTCCCCTGAAAAGCATCCTCATCTCGTGGTAATTCCCACTGTTTCGACCGAGTAACTGGGCAATCCAAATCTACGCTGTATTCATCTGTCTTTGCTGCTGTATGTTGGCCAGTATGATCATTTACAAGAGCATGATCTGTGTGTTCATTTGATCGCACACGTTTGGGTGAGGATTCAACCTGCACTTCCGGGGAATTTTTTCTTTTGCTCCCAGTGGGCCCCACGGGATCCAAACTGGCCAAAACATTCTCCAAGGGCCGGCTGACCAAAGGGAAGAGGCACTGAGTGTGGGGTGAGAGATAGGCAAAGGTTAACAAGGCAGCCACAAAAACGACACGTGATAAATGGCTTTGTCGCTGTGTGTGCATGTGGCAGCAGTACCTGTGGGTTTGTGCAGAGGGTGATTGACTCCTGGAGGTTAATGCAGTAAGAGCGCAGAAAATAGGTCAAGCCTTTCACAGTACACCATGGACAATGCTCTAGTGACGCCACTCGTTCCTGAACCTTTGTAAAAAAAACAATAATAATAAAAAAGACATTAACAATATTACATGCAATGTTAAGTGGACAGGCATTCAAGTAGTGTAGTTGTGAATTTCACTTTAAAAATTTTATTATAAGACATTCAAGCCCACACATTTTTTTCAACCAAAGTCACAGTCAAATGTCTGCTTCTCTTATTTCTTTGCCGGTGTAAATATTTACAATGATATCCATTCATCCAAATTTTAATGCTTGTCTACGCCTCATTTACAGAAAAAGCAAGGCAATTCAGTTTGCACTTGGAGTAGTGCAAAAAAATAATAGAAAAACCTTGAAGTGTAACCACTTCAATATTTGCTTTACACTGGTATGCAGATTTCTATTCATCAGTGTCTCTTAGTGGCTTTCATGAGACTGAATAGTACATGTATGTCATTATAATATCTGTCTCAGTGAGTAAAATACATAAAAGTACAGGGAACACACAAGAAAAAGATTTGCTAAATTGTGCAGATTATCATATAGGTAATATATGATTCTACACAAAAACAGGCTTTAAGCCTCTCAAACCTTTCGCCTTTTACCAAAGATTTCCATTCTTTTTTTTCCCATTTCCTTTGTCTTATTTAGATTGGTACTGCTCTGTCACAGTATTTTTCAAATACAATTCAGCTTTGCGCAAGTGACAACAGTGAGAGGAAAGCATGAGCTCTACTGACTTTTCCCAAATACCCCGCCAGAGGTGAGGTCAAAGCCCCCAAACCAGTGTCTTCACCAGTCATTGGCAAACCACTGCTGCTCTTCTGGATCACAGATGCCCGAGGCCATTCAGTAAATATTACCATGTCACTGCAACCTGGCTCACCACCACAGGAGCTGAGAAGAAAGCATGTCATAAGTTATTATTTAAAGGTCAACCAATAGTGGATTTTTAAGGCCAGTATAATAAAAACCTCAACCGCATCTTCAAAGCTATTTTAATCATTCAATCTAGACTGAAAACCAAACTATGCACAAAAATCTACGTTTTTAAGTTATTTTCCATCAAAGTGGAAAATCTGATATCAGGCATTAGCCAATATCAGACAAAATTATACCAATATCACTACCAATCCTATCGCCACTGATTAATCACTGTCTGTGATGCAGTTATTAGTTTGCTGAGTAGTCAGACATTGTAATTGGCTAATTTTTCCATTACTGTTATCAAACAAAAAGCCCAATATTTACTGAATATTCCTTCAGATCTTAACATCCATGAAATCTGCTTAAACTGAATTTCTGCAAACTACAGAATAACAAAAAGATACAACCAAAATTATTACTATTAACAAAAGAAAAAACAATTTGATAAGGAATGGCTCAAAGTGATCAGCTTGCTTAGTCAATATGTCATTCACTCCATCACTGCGTCAAGTCGACATAACTTGACATCAAATATACATACGTTCATTTTCCATTTTATCTTAATCTGGTCTTAAAACTAACAACTTGCCAAAATTGTATTTCAGCAGGAATCAGGAAAAAATAACATAAAATCAATCCAGAAAAAAAAAAAACACCGTCAATTAAATCCTAAGTATTCGCCTGTAAAATCAGAGGAAATAAAGCAGTTGTCATTGGCAAAGCACACACGTGTGAGTAACAGGCCAGTTACCACCTGATCACAGCTATAACAGCACCGTGTGCCGGCCTCCTTACAAACACATGTCAACATTATTTACGACTGTGTATTCAGGACAAATGTGTTATAAAGACTGAACAAAGAAGCATTTCTTATGATAATGTTTACTTTGACGGACATCAACGCCTCAATTATTAATCTTATTTATCAAATTATGGAATTAATTGAGACATGACGTTTTTGAAAGTTAGCGCGTATTCCCCGACCCCGTTATTTGATAAATTTTTAGAGGGCAAACACAAAACATTCCTAATAAATTCAATAACATTTACATGCATTTAATAAGTCCACCAGCTCCTGCACCTGGCGGTTAGCATGCTAGCGTCTATTAGCCTAAACACCGGCGCAATGAGTTCAGTTACTTTCCGTTCGTTTTGTAGTTTTATTACTCAAAATATTACTTACCGAAACAAAATTCATAACACCTTCTTCGTTAAATTATACGTGTGCGAAACCTATATGAATAAACCTCCATTTAGTGCCTCTAACTAGCATTGTGAGCCCATGTGCACCTTTCTACCAGTTCGTGTGAGAAACGTTCTTGTTCCGCTCGCCGGCTGTAGTGTAACGGCCTTTGTCTTCCCCCTCCTGCCGCACAAAGGTTCCGCTTGTTGTTGCCTCCACTTGGTCGTTGACGTGAACTGCAACATACTGCGCCTAGGTTATTGTTCATGTCGGATTTGCGTAACACTATCGCACTGCCTATGAAAAGGCATACAGAGGTGACTTTACACCGGAAAAACAAGTTGTATTTAATCAGGTAGGTATATTAAAACACTGAATACATTAAAATAATTAATACGTAGGAATACTCTTTTGGAAGAAGTCATCTAAATCATTACAAGCTAAAATAAATGTTAAAAGTATAAGAATATTAGTTTCACCTGCAACTTGTATTTCCTGAGTTGTTATGGTATTTAATTCATACTCTTACCCCACATTACTAATAACACCAGCCACAATTTATCACCAAAATCGTCGTTAAAATGAATATTAAAGGTGTACAGCTGCTTCATCTGAGAGCAATGAAGACGTTATTATTTAGCCACATAATTATTTACACCAATTACATTTTTTTTTAAATAAAAGGAGTTTATTACAACTTAATCTGTTACACTGTTATGAATGTACATAAAACCTAAATAATCATGAAATATAATTTCCTAGATGTACTTTATTTGGTCTTGAGTTTAGTTGTATGTTTTTGCTAAATAAGCCTTACTAAGTTGTCCAATTCACGAACAAGCAACTGTACAAGGGTGGAGTTTGGTAGGTGGGGGTGGGATGGGTGATGCATATGTCGCTCTACAGCATGTGCTCACACCTCCTTTGTACACCCCCACTCCAAACACACATATTCACAGACGTGCATGCACATGTCTCCCCCTTTTTCTTTTTCTTCTTCTTCTTTTTTTGTACACCGCTCAATCCCGCCTCCTGCATGTGCCCTCCTCCCTGAAGCCCCTCCTGTATCTGCTGCTCTCCTGTCCTCTATTTTCCTCCTGATGACAAAATGAATTTGCATATTTTTCCCAGGGAGCGCTCATTAGAATGCATAAACTGGCCGTCTCCGAGCCTTATGAGCAGGCTATAGCTTTCTGCTGTGGCATCTCCTGATGCAAAATGAGACAGAGACAGGCAGCATCATAGGCAGACATGTGGCCTGAGTCTGGGTTGTGATTGGCATTTGGAATCAGTTCACCCTTCCCGTTTTTAATTCAAGGATAGGAATAAACTCTGTCAGCCATTTTCCTTTGTTTCTATATTAGCCTAGCATAACATATCTATGTGACACGCATTTCCTCATGAGATGTCAGAAAAAAATCTGCATTTCTTAAGTGCGTAGGATACACAATGCATTGAATAAATTAGGCTATATTTTGCAAATGAACCACAAACATGCCCTGCTTATGTCTTCATCAAACACTGAGGCAAGTCTTTACAATTGCATGGTGTAGTGTTCCCTTCACTTTGGGCAAAAGCAAGTTCTACTGTCACTGACCCTGCAGGGTGAAATCATGCTTTTGATATTTTAGTAGGCTGGTATTCTCAAATGACAACCATTCCCCTTGTAGTTCAAATACTAGCCTGATGGTGGCGCTACAGAACTCAAGTCATAATGTCACAGAAATTATTAGGTCTAAATGCACTGGAAATATGAATGATTAATATACAGTTATTATATGATTATTAACTTATGACCTGCAGTTAAAATGTAGTTACAGCCTACTGTATTGGTATAACACAGTGCAGGTACAGGTTTGGGGTCTGTCAGTTAACAGTTATAAGATAATAACAAGACATAGTTTGCAGGAAGCTAAACAAAGTTCTAAACAAATCAGTACAGAAAATCTCATGTTAGTGGTGGTATCACTAAAGGACAGGTTGCATTAAAATTACGAGGCGTCTTGCATCAGTGTGAATAACAGTGTCTTCATGAGAAAGTACCACTTAGATCTGTTCAAGGGTTGTTATTATACGATGACAGCTACAAATTTACATAATCAAACAAGATTTCAGCACTCTTGGCAGCGCTAAATTACCTGAATTGATTATATGTACAATAAGAGCACAACAAAATATGTTTTTGTACAGTGCTGTTGTGGATACATTGAAAATGAGTTCATACAATAGATGTGAATCAGGTAAGAACTACAAAGAGATATAATTTTGAAAAAAAAAACTGTGGTAGATTGCAGATAACTGTAAAGATCATATTATATTGTAACATTATAAAATATACCCACACAACTTGCAACTTCATAAACACTGGATTACAGGTCTAATGGGCCTTATCTCATTTTATTAGGACAACAGTGGTTGCATTATAAATGCATGGCTTCCTCACTGCTGTTTTATTTTCCTGGTTAGAGATATTAATTAGAGGCTATAGTTCCTTAACTGCATGGGGCATAATATCTCGCCACAACATGAAATCTTACTGTCATAAAGTTTTAATGAATACTTATTTTATCTCTACAACTTCTGTAATTAGCAATGCTGAATATATTAATGCAAAACTGTATGCCTGCATGCAATAACCTGTTGTGTTGCATAGTGAAAAATCTCTTCCATGTAATATATTTTTGTTGCATTTCTTCCATCTGACTTAGAATTGAATTATATTACTACCTTTTGCTAAATCTCAGTAGAAGCTCTTTGATCTCCCTTATACAATGGGGATGGTCACTTCATAAGCTTTCAATTCACTACAGTATATGAAGTTCGATAATGAGGAAAAAAAACAGGAGGGGAAAATTGTTCTGTGTTGGTAAAAAATAGTGACGTGAGAGGTTTGGCTTGCCTACTAGTGTGTTTTATTAAGATTTGATGCCTGGTGCCATACAGTTATCTTAATAGGGGCTGCAGGGTAATATGTAGTTGCCTGCAGCAGTAAATCATTGCATGTTAAAAGTGATTATATTTAACAGATTGTTGAAAAGGAATTGAAAACACAGTGCGGTATAATTACTTCACTGTCCTCTTCTCATTAATCAGCTGAAAATGAAAATCACGGCACATGCGGTCAGTAGAATGGAGCCTCTGCACTGATTGGCTATTGTGTTTTCAGTCTATCTCTGAGCCAGATCTTCTAAAGTTTCATATCCAGTGCTGATTTGTTCCGTATGGCAGGCAGCGACTGCGTCTTGTGTCTATGACAGGTGAAAACGCGGCGCTCTCTGTACGCGTTTCTCAAAGTGGTAATTTGCAAATAGGCTTATGCATTGAAGCTAATGTAGAACAGAGGTGGTTGGTGAAGAGGGGGACAGCCCGTCCAACACAACCGCAAGACATTTTACAGCTGCCTCGTTCACCAACTACAGGCGCTCCACGTTGCCTCATTCATTTAACTTGCCTACTGTACACTGTGCTCAACGTAGTGAATTCAATACTATGGCAAACACACTACACTACTACCAGCTCCAGCATGCTCCGACGGAAATATTTTTGTATCCACGCGCCTCGGAAAACTTCAGTGACGTTTCACAAAAGCTGACCAATAGGACCTCGTCTTCTATTAGGACAATGAAAAGCCTCTGACCAATCAGAGCGGCGCCAGCCCGGGCTCCGACCAATGGCGCGCGAGCCCCGCCGAGAGTAATGTTAGAGAGCTGAAGACTGAAGACACTGCGTATCGCCTGTGTTCTCTCACACACAGCCATTGCAGAGCATTGAGATCCAGCCACAGTCCCTTGGTAAGTATATACACCAGAAATTTTTAAGTGTCTGAAATGACGAGAACGACGATAACACTCGAAAATATCTTAGATACGCGTCTGCTACGGTCGAAAGAGGAACATTTTGCAGTTTTCAAAAAATTTCATCGCGAGGAAGCGTCAAAAAACAACAAAAAACAGCCGGTATCGTTACATTACTCAGCTTGGGAGTGTGGACCAGACGCTCTGTAAAAAGGAAGAAATAAATATTAACTTTGAGCATATTCGACGAAAAACGCAGAATTCGTCAAAGGCGAAAAATTTAGTATATTACAGCCGTGTCGTTTTTACAAAATGGAGTCGAATCACACGTTTGTTATCGTGTAAAAATTCAGGAATGTCTAGCGGACGGCACGGTTAGCGACAATGGTAGGAGACGTACCGTTAGCTAGCTATTGGCATTGCAGTGCACTGCGAAGCTGGACGCCTGTCATGTGAAGACTGGGAAGCGTGCGGTTTCGGAAGCAAACGTAAAAAAATGCGAAAACATCAGAAAAAGAAAGACGGTCTCAAAATATACCCAGACATATGTTTGTTCGACAAAATTCACTCGGCCAAAGGGTGAAAAAATTACCCCAGGATCTGCGCTTTACTGTAATGGCTGACTGTATTCGCATAGGAAACAAGGCAGCGAGGCAAATGGGAAAGCCAGTGACAGAGGCGCAGTTCGGTTCAACTTTTTCTAACGGGGTTTTCTCGCCAAACAAACTCGTAACTATAAGATGTGACGACGGCAAAAGAAAATTCAATCTTCCGTGATTCGAACGACACCTTTTTGGGATTTTTCCGACGCTTCGAAAGCCTTTAAATACGGGCTTGAAATGAAGTGGTCGCCGCGGTCGCTCTGCCCTCTATTGCATGCAGTGCAATGGCTGTGCGTTGACACAAAGAGAAGGAGCCATATTCTCCATGTTAGTGGATGAAGACGAGCGGCCATTAGGAGCTCATAGAAACCAAGTCAGTAGCACAGCCCGCTCATAGACACAGTACAGACCCAATGTATTACTATACAAGGCGGCTAGTGCAATAGGAATCAATCGGGGAAATATTTTGTCAAGATCGCCGGCTTTCTAGACATATTTGTCGTGTTGCAAAGCGAACTGGGGGGCGGGAGGAGACATTTGAGGGGGACTTTCTTTCATGAAGAAGGCATTCTCACAAAATGGAAGAAGAAATATTGCCGTCGTTGTTGACCTCCTTTTCCTCAACGAGAAGCCTATGCGCCATTACTACTTCGGTCGACGCAGACTACTTGGGAGTTACAGTAGCATTTAATAGGAAAATATACACGGGAAAAATAGCAATTTTTATCATTTACACAAATACGACGGAAATGTTTGCACAATGCCAGAAAGGATATATTAACAGTATATGAGTGTTTAATGACGTCGGAGAGTCATTTTAACTGACATTTTTCAATAAATACTTGTTTATGTGTAATTTGTGTCTTTTTGTGTCAAAGTTATTCGTGTGTGGAAAACATGCACATAAATGAAATGGGAGGTTTCCACAAGGCCATATGTTATTACAGATAAGGTTTGAGGAGATTTTTGTTGCAATGACGGGAAAAAAGTCCAGTGTTACAGTCCCGCACAGGGTAAAGGTATATGTTATAGGGTTGAACTTGGGGAACTTTTGCAAAGCATCCGTAAACCGTAAAAGGCAGATGTATTTATAAGCGCGGGTGGGATTTTTAGGTTTTTTGTCAAAATTCGCGTCCGAGTGTTTTTAAGTCATTTTTTAAACAACCATTACGGGAATAAACCACGGACCCGTGCGTTTTATGTGAAGGCCACGGCACAGATTGCATCAATAAATAAAGTCATTTTCATCGCCTCAGCTCCATCCGTGCGGGTTTATTTTTGCGGGCTGCGTTAATCGTTCTCAACTTAGTGCCTTTTGACAGCAAGAGAGGGCGGGTCACTTCAGGAGCACCATCACTGGAGTCAGTGGAGAGAAATAAACCACCAGCCCACTTCAGAGTCAAACAGCCATGGGAGCCAGTAAAGTAAAGGCAAAAAAAAAAAAAAAAGGAAAATCACACAGGAATAACAATTACAATTTAAAATGGGCATCCCAACCCAACTTGTTTTCTATTTCCAACCTCCCCAAATGGTGAGAAGAAAAAACTCACATTGCAATATTGAACATTACAAATAAATTTGAGCCCACTTTAGAGTAAAACAGCCACTGGAGCCAGTGATGTAAAGGCAGTGAAAAGTAAAACCACACAGGATCAACAATCATGGTCACATTGTTATGCATCCCATCTCAACTTGTCAAAATGGTAAGAATAAAACTAAACAGATTTTTTTTTTTTTCAAGATCCTGCTGTCAAGATGGGGAAAGAGGTGGGTAAGCCGAGGGGGAAGATGTCTTCCTATGCCTACTTTGTCCAGACCTGTCGGGAGGAGCACAAGAAGAAGCACCCTGATGCTTCGGTGAACTTTGCCGAGTTCTCCAAGAAGTGTTCTGAGCGATGGAAGGTAAGAAAACACAGGAACCTAATCCACTGCCCCTCAGCCTTTTGGTTTAGGGACAAAAAAAAAACTAGATTAAGATGTATGATAATTCTAATTATGTTGCTGTTAAATTCATGTACATAAAGATTAAGAAAATGGACCCTCCCTCACACTATGTAATAATGACAATGCCACCCCTCTGTTTTTAGACAATGTCTTCCAAGGAGAAGAGCAAATTTGAGGATCTAGCCAAACAGGACAAGGTTCGATATGAGAGGGAGATGTTGAACTATGTTCCTGCCAGGGGTGCAAAAAAGAAGAAGTACAAGGACCCTAATGCCCCCAAGAGACCCCCGTGAGTATTGCAAGTCAACAGTTGAATGGTTCTCTCAGCTCTTAGAACAGAAGACACATCTGAGCAGCAGGATGTCTGATTGTATATGTCAAACTCATTTGTTCTCACACTTTGCTTCCAGATCTGCCTTCTTCATCTTCTGCTCAGAGTTTCGCCCTAAGGTCAAAGGTGAGAACCCAGGCTTGACTATTGGAGATGTTGCTAAGAAGCTGGGTGAGATGTGGAACAGCACCGCTGCAGAGGACAAGCAGCCCTATGAGAAGAAGGCCTCCAAACTGAAGGAGAAGTATGAGAAGGTACAGAAACACAAGTTCCTTTAATAAAGCTCAATAGTATTTGAATTTGAATTTGAATAGTATTTGGTTCTTGTTTTCCTTTTATTTGACTGAACATTAGTTTAATAATATCTTTTTCCTCTTCTCATAGGACATCGCAGCATACCGTGCTAAGGGCAAGGCAGGTGGCGGAGCACCGGCCAAAGCCCCGCCCAAGGTAGAGAAGAAGGACGATGATGATGACGATGATGAAGATGATGAGGAGGAGGATGAAGACGATGATGAGGATGACGATGAGTAGATGATGGCGAGTGGCATATAGTGGTCATTTGTTTGTTTATAAAGCATTTAACCCCCTTGTACACTTCACTTATGAAAGGAAACACATTAGTATCCAGGGGGTAGAAAAAAATCCACAAAAAAGGCTGTGTATATCAGTTGTTTTTATGCTGTACAGTTTTTTTTCTCCTTTTTGTATATTTAACACTACACAAGTATCGTGTCTGTATCTTTCTGCCAGTCTTATTTTTCCAGTGGTAGATCCTAGACCACTATCCCACCTGGTACAGTGTAAAGGGGTGGGCTTACAGTATTTACCCTAGCTAGAGGTGCACAGCACATAAAAAAAAAACGTTTTAGATCTGAGTGTTCCTTCTTTTTCCTTTTTCCTGTGTGTTTTTATTTTAAATTACATGTTATCAAAATTGACGTATCACCATTGTTTTACTGATCTTTATGTACCACTGTAATAGCAAAAATAAGAAAAAAAGGCTTGTTTATTGTTGAAATTTAAATTGCTTCTGATGTCAATAAACATTTTTTTTAATAAGTGGGCTTTGTTATTGTGTGAAAGTTTTCTTGTTCCAGGTTTAGTGTTGCAATGGGTAAGTTGTTTTAGAAATCAGATTTATTAAAAACTAAATTTGGTCTACAACTGCTAAACAAAAAGGAAATATTAAATAATAAAAGCTTTTTTTTACCTGAAGCTTTAATATTCATAGTAATGCGAAATAAATAAACTTTGACAAAATTAGAATATACTAAATGACAATGTAATAGTCTGTTAATGGAAGTAGATGGTAACTGTTTTGTAAATGCTTAACACCTTAACTTTTTGTAATTATTTTTGTTTAGGTGACAGTTTTATTTATATTCTATGAAATAAAACTGAGCTGACATTACAGTGCCTGAAGACAAATGGGAAACATCTAACGAACCGAGCAGCCCTGATAAGCTGTTCCTATGAAGAATGAATCATCACCACTTCTGCTTATGCATCGTGTGTGTTTAACCTACTGTGGTTGTATGCAAACAAGCTGTGTGTTAGAGCTCCTTACTCTGGTAGAGGTACAATGAAGTTGCATTATCATCTGCTCTGCATGCCAACATGCATCACTGACTCTAACTGTTTTATTTAGATGCAGCTGCTTCATCTCTCACGTACTCTCTAGGTCCCATCAAGGGAAAAAAGACCATTTATATAAGAAGGATTATGTGCTTTGGAAACCCAGTGACATAAGAATATGGCTGGTGCGTACAAACCCAGGCACACGTACTGTACATGGTGTGTAGAGTGTTTCCCATGGGGCTGATTTGGTACAGATGGGTGGGGGTGGGGGTTACCACCTTACAATCTGAACAGGAACAAGGTTTCACAGAAATGATCTGAGCAGTACATTCATTTAGAGGGCTGGTGGTGTCAGATGCATGTGTGCTGGCAGTAGATCCAGCCTTGGCCTGCTGCATGAGCCTTGGTGTGGAAGGAGGCTGGAGGACAGGCAGGCACAGGGCAGCCGCTGACCTCTGCACTGCTCTGATAAAGCCCAGCCACAGCCTGAAGGTGACACAGCCTCTGCTGCTGTCCCTGATCAGCCCCACCACCACCCTCCTCTAATGGAGCCCACAGCACATAATGATAAACAACAAATGTCCTAAACCTTCAACCTTGGGACATATCATGGATGTGTTGTCTACATTTGATATTTTTGTTAAATAGGAGATCCCAGTGAACAAACATATACAATTACCAAACATGTGACAGCTGCTGTCCCTGATCATCATTATTTTTGTGTGCAAAATGCAATATGGCCCGCTAACTGTAACAGCAGATTGAGAAAGCAGTGAAAATGGAGCGTGTTTTCTCTCAGATTCAGTGGAGCGGCCAACAGATTGTCCTCTCATATTGCACTGGATGAGAGGCAGGAAGGAGAAACTATGTTGAAACAGTTGCGGCGCCTCTTGTCGGCTCTCAGCTGTTGATCCGAGACTGTGTGGGCCTGTACAGGCCAGAAGTGCGCATACAGTATAGCAATCTAAGCTACACAGCGCCGCTGATGACTCCAGAGCCCGTTAATCCCAGCCACCTGGTGTTCTGTGCTCACACACAGCAGCGGTCTCACAGCGACACCCAGTGGTCAAAGAGCTGCAACTGCAGGCAGCTCACAAACAAGCACAGCAAGGAAAAACAGAAGAAAGTAAAACACCACAGCAATTTGTCAAAGGAAGAGTCAAACTTTACCACCTTTGAGTCACTAATAAATAAATATTAGTTGGTTGGCTGTAGATTCCAAAATACTGTTTTGGGTCAAAATGTGAAATTGTGAGAATTAATCAGAGAATTACCAGACCTACATTCAACTCTATCTACACATTACAATGCATTCACTTTCCAGGTTCTTTCTGTTGGAGATCTATTATATAAATATACATAAACCAGTATATATGTGTCTTCTACTTTTGGTTGTTCCATATCCTCCTTAGACCCAGCAATGTATTTTTATCCTCTGTAGAGCACAAGAGTTTCCTAGTTTTTTTTGGTTTTGTTCTAAAAATAAAAAATATGAAATGCTGTCTATTGTAAGGGACTGGCAATAAAACAATAAAGATGTGTTTGAGGAAAAAGTGCTGCATCATCATGCAATTCATGCATGCATCAAGTTTCCAATTAAGACAATTATTTAATGTAAAAAAGCCAAAACCTTTACTTCCCTGGGTCTCAGGAGGATGTAGAGATCACACCAAACCATCTGTTTCCATCTGACCCTGTCTCCTGCATCTTCTACCAGCATGTTTTCCTCCACCACATCCATAAAGCTCCTTTTTACCTCCTGCCTGGGAACTCCATCATAAACCAGTTTGTGTAGTAACCCTTTATCATATACATTAG
>JAPTYQ010000007.1:22205147-22216288 GCA_029814465.1 Ostorhinchus cyanosoma
AGATAGATAGATAGATAGATAGATAGATAGATAGATAGATAGATAGATAGATAGATAGATAGATAGATAATTTTATTTGCCATTTGTACACATTTAGGTACATCAGAATTATTATGCAGAGGTCTGTCAGAGTTCAAGTGTAGATGTGAAAAGATACAATCAGATAAAAGTCAAAGATAAAAGCAGTTTAAAAGTTAAAAAAAATATTAAAAACAAGTGGTACCAAGCACAACAAACCCCGCCCCCCATCAATCCACTCTTTCTTCCATATTCAATATTTGTTAAATATAAAAATTATATATGTGCCAAGTTTGAAGTTAATTGAAACAAAATTGATGTTTTTATAGACATTTGAAATTTTACCCATTATAAGAAAATGGGAAAATAAAAGGATTTAAAAATGTTACAAAAAATTTCAAAATCAAGCTATCACTTATATATTTTGCAGGGTGTTGTCTAAATTTAATCTCAATATCTCTGCAACATTTGAAGTAAATTGAGTTAATATGGGCATTTTTATAGCAATTTGAAATTTTAAGTATCTGAGTATATAAGTAAATGGGGGAAAAAGATTAAGAAAATACATAAAACAAATTTGGACTTTAAACTTACTTTTCCCAAAATGCAATAACATCTATTCTGGGTCACTGGAAATCTATAAACCCAATTTGGTATGAATTCAACTAATAGATTTAGAGAATGCATGTAAAGATGAAGTTTAACCCATAAAGACCCAGATATCCATCAATGATCAAAATCATTTGCTGATCTGAAATTTTTAGTAACTTTACACCCATTAATCCTATCACTATGGCTGCTTCTATGAAACTGGTCCCTAAAAACAGGACATGGGGGCTAAAAATTCCAACCAGATGTAGACTAATGTTTTAAAGCAAGTTTAGAAGCACTTTGGGTCTATTTTTATAAAAGATAAAAGATAAACTATTTTTCAGATAAAACAAATATTCTATTATTTTTATCCAAAAATCTGCTCGTAACATAGTAAAAAGGACATGAAAATTACTTGCTACGACTTTTTCAAATATCTTTTTTTTCTCTCATAGGTACATTTTGGGAATTATATACATGTTTAACTGGTGAAGTTCTGGATGTAACGCCAGTGGACAAAATGGGTTACACGCAAAACCTGGAACGAGACTGAGATTCGTAAAAAACGTGTGTCTAAATTTCTTTTTTATGGTTGGAGGAAAAAAGCAGATATCAAAATGTACCCAGTTTTATGAAAGCACCCATATATGTAAATAATTGGTATAAAATACAGTTTGTCATCTTTTCATGGTCATCAGATATGACCCATTTGGACGTTCAGAGGCTCTGTAGTTACCATGGAAACACCGTCATCTTCTATAACATTGATTCATCAGTAAAACCCATGGAGTTGGATTAATGACCGTTTTATGTTCAGTTAATGATAGATTTGACTGAAAAAGGCACTTTTTCCTTCACTTTTCTCTGTTTTTGATATAATGACCCTCAAATGTAATTTTAGTATGATGATTAAAATACATGATCAGTGAAATACCCGATTTTCATTGGAAAAATGCAAAAATACATAAGATAATATTATGATAAATCACTTAAAAATGTTAAATAACGGGAAAAAATTATCTGGGAATTTACAAAAAAGTAGCACTGGGTCTTTATGGGTTAAGACATAGAGACATAATCTACATAAACAGTGTCCTGCATTAGTGAAGTGCAGTGTAAACATGTTTTCAATGTGCACATCCATCAGATGCAGTTACTTGTTTGCTGCAGTCCAAGCAAAGCTCCTTAAAAACACATTTCTTTATTACTCATGACACAATTTAAAAGGAGGAACAAAGACAGAGAGATGAAGGAGGTGTTGGGTGTCACTGGGTGTTATTAAGATGTACAAGTATGTGGTATGTGTATGTGTATATGTATATGCATGCATATGTATATATATATATGTGTGTATGTACGTAGAAACAGTAAGTATCAGGCATTAGAGTATAGATGTGTTCAGACTAGGAAGCTTATTATTGTTATTAATTATTTAAGGAGTGGGAATTTATAAGTAATACTTGTTCTCACTTCTTTTCGAATATGTATTCTATGTCTTATGTTAAATGTTTTGTTTGTTTATTTATTAAATCATCATCCTCTGATGCCTTTGCCATTATTGAACAGCTGCAGATCAGGCCCACAGAAGACAGTGAAAAGCATCACAGGACACCTATATGAAGGTTGATAATACCCTTGCAGTTAAAAACCTAATTGCAAGACGACAACCAAATTCAACAGCAAATGTGTTTCTGCATTTATTTGACGATGAAATATGGCTAAAGCATATTTTACCCACAAAATAATTGTTTCAGAGTGAATTTTGCATCAGTTCATTCCATTTCATGTGCTCCTTATGGATGCAGATGGTTACACAGATGGACTTTATACTGTGAATAAAAGAGTGTAGATCAGTGTTTCCATCAAATCAAATCAATCAGTCATTTTGTCCAAAACCATGTGAGCGGTGGCGACGGATGCAGGGAAGTTTGATCATCATAAAGTCCATCCTCAACCGCCAATCTGAGGAACATGACGACGTTTCTAAAAAAGTAATTTGCATAGCCTGGAGTCAGCCGCTAGCATACATTACAACAAAAAAAACATCATAACCCTGTACATATCAAGTTTGTGTTCAGTGGAGTGAGCATATCAGAGCTCTGCAGAAGGCTCCCAGAATGGTCTGATTAATTGCTTTTGCTTGGATAAGGAAAGAGACGAGTCACACTGTGATACAATGACTTGTGCTTTTTTCTTTTTTTTTCTTCCCCATGCCTCCTTCCTCATCGTAGTAACGTGTTCTTTATTTCACATTTCCTCATATGAGTAAGCATGCATACGTGTTAGACTGAGGTGAAGGAACCTGCGTGTTGTCTTTTAGTAAATACTGGCTTTGCACCATTTGACCTACATTGAATTTTTTTTAGATTGAATTTTAAAAAAATCACAAAGTAGGGTTGACAGTCATTAATACATGTAGGTACAACTGAAGTGGAAGTTTACATACACCTCGACTAAACACAATTCTGAGAATTTTACAAAACAATACATTTACACTTAGTTTCATTAGTATATTTAATCATTTTAATCATGGGAAATTTCAGTGAGTGTATGTGTGTGTTTGTATGTATGTATGTATGTGTGTGTGTGTGTGAGTGTGTGTGTGTGTGTGTGTGTGTATGTATGTATGTATGTATGTATGTGTGTGTGTGTGTGTGTGTATATGTATGTATGTGTGTACTTTGGGCTACAATTTTTGTATGAAAGGTGCTATGCAAATACAATTTATCATGTATGTATGTATGTATTTGTATTTTTGTGAACAGTGACAACTGTAATCAACAAATTACAAACAGATCCATGCGAATGAATGCTTTGTGCAGCTTTACATTGACAGGATGTTAAATGATTGCCTGTTGTGTGGAGACGGAGTGGAATTAAATCATTTTACACCACCTCACACTCCTTTTTGAATATGCAAATGAAATCATTAGACGTTGTTATGAGTTTTCATGTTTTCTTGAAATCCCTTTTTTCTTTTTTAAATCACTAACGTAGGTTTATTTTGTTTATGTTTATTGCATATTTGAAATAAACCGAATTGAACTGAACTAATTTTCTCATACATTAAGGCACTTTTCCTATAAATAAATAAATAAATAACACACACCAGAAAATCCTGAAGATGATTAGAATGTGACAGCACATTTTCATTTGATTCCCAAACGTGACATGTTTGATGGCTTTCCCCAATTTAGAACATAGTAAGTTCAGATTTGGTTTTTACACTGATTTTTTTTTTCTCCATAAGTTAACATAATAGAAACATGAATCCAAATCCCAGAAGTATGGTTTATGGGTCGAACAACTGATCTAAGGCTGAAACAGTTTTTTGGAGTGTTCAGCGTTGGTGGATGTAATCTAAAGGAGTGAGGGTCTGAGTGTTTTAGAATGTTACAAGAAATTAAGTGTGTGTTTATAATGAAAAAACCCCAAAACAAACCAAAAAAAACCCCAATAATTTGAACCATTAAACAATACTCTGTTGTATTGAGTTCAGTGTGATAAAAATGAAAATTAGTTAACACTGTTATCAGTTTCAATTAAACATATTGTCTCAAAATGTTCTCATTTGGAGAGGCAACACTGGTAAATGTGTGTGAAATTTACTCTGCTAGCAACCAAACAGTTGGACTGACTGAACTACCAAAACAAATATGCCAAGAAAAACTAATCTGAGCTCAGCAATTATCACACAATGAATGACCTGAATGACTGCGTGCATCACTAGTGTTCCTTTAGTCATCTATCACTATTCATTCATTTATTGTGGACTGCTTCATAAGACCAAATAAGAGGCAATACCAGCGACCAATCAGGTGCCGCCTCTTAGGACCAGCCCACCTCTGAACCAATCATGGCCTGAAACACAACAAGCAGATGTTTCACTGACTTTTCTGAGGAAACAGGGTCTTTTATGTGTTTCAGTGTTTATTTATATACACATGATGGGAAAATTTTTTAAATAAATGCTGCAATTCTGCACTCATTGCCTTTAAGATGAAGAAGAATGGTTTTATGTTGTGAATACCTTTGTCCACTGGGTGGTGCTATTGGAAAAGACACGAACCAATTCAATGAACCTCTCTGACGTCATAGCAGCAGTTCTGTAATTTGTCCAACCATTAAAGTAGAAAAATAGAAGAATATATCTGTATTCCACTAGATCCTTTAAAATGTTTGTAACTGTACATTTCAGGTTTTTCTTTCATGTTGCAGTTATTAGTGGCTTGACCTTGACATTCAGTTTCATTCACTCTTTTGTCACAAGGAGGAAAAAAAGATATTAAAACAGAAAAGCTGATATTAAATACTCTACAGTCTAGATGAAAAGTGGAAGTAAAAGATGAAAATAAATAAAAGCTAAGTAAGTACGCTTTATTTTCACAGACAGTCACCAAGTGATTATGTATTTATCAGACTTTAATTGTATTTTATTGTATTTTTAAAGTGTGTTTTATTTGTATTTCACACTGTAAAGTTAAGCTGAGAGGTCAAAATCTGCATTAAAGTCAAAAGGAGATCCAGAATTTAAAATCAAAATCTAATTTAGCATCAGGAAAAGGTTTGTTCATTCATTCATTCATTCATTCATTCATCTTCTGTACCTGCTTTATCCTTATTAGGGTCATGGGGGGTATTGGGGCCTGGATGAGTAACCAATTCTTTCTTTCTTTCCTTCTATTTATTTCTTTCAATCAGAAGAAAAAATGTGTTTGCAATAAACTCATAGGAAAGCAAATAAATTAATAAATAGAGATGACCAAGACAGTATAGCAATTGCCACGTTCACTTGTAATAACAAAAGAAATTCAATATGTATCGCTCGGAAAGGAGTGGGATGAAGAAAATGTAATAAATCCCACCCCCACCTCTCATTTATACAACATAACACATTACTTTTGCTTCCTTAATGATAAGATGACATCTGTTTAGAGTCCTAATAATGGAAATAACAGATAGTAAACTGATTAGGAAAACTGATGTATCTTACACATATCTAATTGATTGTCTGCATAACTTTTAATACAATATAGTTCTGCATTAATTACATAGTAACAATGGTAAACAACAACAAGCACATACAGTCATGGAAAAAAATTATTAGACCATCAAAAGTCATCAAAAACAATGGTTATGCAATTGATTACTGACTCCTGTGTGTATCCTGTGACTAAAACAGACAGAAAAGAAAACATAGAATGAATAAAAGCACTGTTTTTGTCAGTACAACGCTATAGATATTGATGTAAAAACTGAAATGATTTTAGTTATTATCAAGAAAACATGGAAAATGGATAGATATCAGCTCTGAAATTCAACTACCATGAGCTATTTTTGTTGTTACCATTATATTTCTTCAAACAAATATATCTTTAGTTGTACCAGGCATTAAAATGAGCAGGAAATTGAAGAAAAGGGGTGGTCTAATAATTTTTTCCGCGATTGTACCGACAAAAGTAAGAAAGAGCCGAGGATGTAACGGCCCAGTTCATGGCAGGGCTGACATGTAGAGATGAACAACCAATCACTCTTCAGAAAAAAAAGGTTTTACATTGTACTTTTAGGATGGAAATAGTCAATATAATATCAGTTTAAATAGTTATAAGAAAGCTTTTTGTTTACCACTAGAAACAGATGCTGTGAGTGGAAAAGAAAAGATATTTGAAGGGTGAGGAACAGCTGAGAAGATTCAATCAGGACTGTATTTAATGTAAAGAGTGTTTATTTTGTGTCTAAACAGTTAAAATACTTACTTTTCAGTGCAGCCTTGTTGTGTGTGTGTGTGTGTGTGTGTGTGTGTGTGTGTGTGTGTGTGTGTGTGTGTGTGTTGGCATGTTCCTGTGTATTTAAGTGAACAAAGTGTTGCAAATGCTTGAGTAGGCGGTGACACAAATGTTGAGTTCTTGTGAAATCAGATTTGTCATCCTGCACTTGTAGCTGATGACTCACTATATGCCTCATTAAAATGAATGTTTGTGTGTGTTTTATACAAGAATCAAGTCACGCATGTGGACTTACTGTTCAAGTAAAGTAAACAGATAAAATACTAAACATCAAATTATTGGAAATCCACACCAAAAGAAGATACACAGCAATATCATATCATATGATATAGTTACAAATGAGTAACTTAAGGTTTTCAAAGTCTTTGGTTATTTATTGACATTAATATGTTAACCCATAAAGACCCAGAGTGACGTTTGTGCCAATTCCCAAATGAATTTTTCTCTCTATTTAACCTTTCCTAAGTGATATATCACCATTTATTATAATATTATCCTCTGAATTTAGCATTTTTTGCAGTTAAAATCATCTATTTTCCTATGTTTTTATCTGACAGATCATGTAGATGCTCATAAAAGCTTCAAGTGAAGTCGAGAGTTGTTATATTAAAACACAAAAAATTGAAGAAAAAGTGACTTTTTCAGTAAAATATATCATTAATTGAACATAAAACAAGTGTCTCCGTCCACTGCCATTGATTCAACTCCATGGGTTTTACTGGTGAATCAATGTTGTAGAAGATGACGGTGTTTCCACGGTAACGACGGAGCCTCTGAACGTCCAAATGGGTCATATCTGATGACCATGAAAAGATGACAAACTGTATTTTACACCAAATATTTACATATATGGGTGCTCTCATAAAACTGGGTACATTTTGGTATCTGCTTTTTATTTTATTTTATTTTTACAGATAGTTCTTTAGTTGACATTAGTTGACACATATGTCACTTCAAAATCTTCTACTATCTCAACCTCTGGTGACTTTCCAAGCTGTAGTTTAGTTCTCAGATTTTCATTCTTCTCTGTTCGTTCAGCCTTCAGTGACACCTCATGCCCACATGCACATTCTTTTTTATTCTTCTGATTGTTTATGCCTCATCTTCTGTAAGGATTTTGACATGTAACTCATCCCACACTTTTGACAAACCACATTCATGCTTAAAAAAAAACCTAATAATCTCATGAATAGTGTGTCACGAATTCTCTTAGTAATTCAACTAACCATAAACTTCTGGGAGAAATGTTACACTCCTTTTCAACGGGAAGACCCGCCTGCTTCTTTAGAGCCACATTACGTCACCTTGTTAAATCATAGAAACATGGTTGAAACTTTAAATGTTTCACAACACTTCAGACTTTATTGGTATCTTAACATCTAATATGGTGTTTATGGTGTTTAAGTTTTTTTTCTTGAATTTTCACAGAATGTCCAGATTTACAGTGGATGGTGTCATGGATTTTTGTCTGTCTTTCTTTCTTTTTTTTTTAACTGCAGTTCCTCTGAGGTTATTTACAACCATTACACTATATTTACCAAAAATGTAGCTGTATTCATCACCTTTCTTACAGTGTGACGATAGATCCCACCGATTTACAGTATTTGAGCTACGAGCCTCAGAGTCACAGGAGTTTCATCCAAAACACATTAATAAATCAGATGAGATGTTTATGTTCGATTCCAGAGAAGTAATTTGCTAGTTTCCAATAAATATACATAAAAATGCATTCATGTAAGTCCCCTTTCTAACATCAATATGAGGTACCATCAGCAACTCTAAAACCTCTGTTTTCTCTGTAAAACTTGACCCAGGAGATCTGTTTAAGTGTTAACTATTAAACAGATGGTTAAACTAAATGAAAGTATAAGCAGGAGTGCTGGGTATAGGGACAAATCTGCAAGCAGAAGGCACATCATGCATGTCTAATGAAACTTTCTTGTCTTTAAAATCTCTTTAACTCAGGGTTGTCAAAATCAATGCATTAACTAAGATAATTCCATCACCACTCTGAAGGTCTCTGGCAATGCATTTTGGGCAGTAAGTCGGGTTACTGTCGCACATGTGCAGCTGATCCAACCGATAAAGATAGAAGATGCTGAACAACACGATGACCCTCATGATGGGAAATTTGAGTAAAAAAAAAAAATACTCAAGACGAAACAGTCGACCGACATAAAGTATTATGCACATGCTGCAGGAAGGAGTTTTCTTGTCACTGAAGCACTTCCATTTTAAAATACCACTTTAATTGTGATTAATCGAAGTTAATCCACAGCAACCCTGTGATTAATCCGATAAAAAATTTTAATCGTACTTTAAGTGCAAGAATTAACAGTAGAAAAGGAAAAGCTCTACAAACAATCTCTGTAAGACAAATAAACTAGGCAATATTGAACTGCAAATAGATGTAAATAAATATATATACAAAACATTTTTACTTTATAGTGGGTTTTTTTGCAAAGATCAAGCTAGTTTCCTTCAATTTTTTAACAGATTGAAATAATAAATCAAGGTTCATTCATCCATCACATAATTATACATTCTCACACCTATTCATGACAGATTGTTTAAAAGGCCTACTCTGCTTTATTTCTGTATAGAATGTATATCTGTATAGACTAACGAAATCTGACTGCATGTATATATAAGTTCAGAACAAGTTTTATGTCTTTAACTATTTAGAACAATGTAGCTTAAAGTGAAAGGTTTGGATGACTTGTTTCTGATTTGTAAACATAATAATTATGTCCCCTTTTGCACTTTTTAGACATTATTACTGAATTTTAATGATAAACAAAGGTTAAAATATGCTTATAAAACGCAGTTATGGACAAGTGTAATGATCACATGTAGAGTATAAATAGGGGGTATTTGCTCAGACTGTCAAAAAATAGAAAGAAAAGTGAAAGAACAAAGCCCAGCTATAGTATTTTAGCGACTTCTAATGATGACAAGCAGAAAGTGGACGCTCATGCTGTGATTAGCATCGGCAAACTGGAGGACAAATTGCAGACCAAAGAGGTACAGTGATAAAAGAAAATAAGAAATGTGCCCTAAACAACAGTGTTAAACATCCTTTTATTGATCTGCAGTCAATATCTTTGTCAGATACATTCTCCAGAGTCCCTCCTTAAGGTTGTATTTTGTGTATATGAATGAGTGTGTGTATGTGTGTGTGTGTGTGTGTGTGTGTGTGTGTGTGTGTGTGTGTGTGTCAGTGTGTGTATTGCACTGCCACGGTTCAGACAAACAAATCATGCCTGAGATTAAATTTATATGTCAAGCATATTGCTGAGTATAGTCTTGATTTAATTTTAAAGAGAGAAGCCATATAGGGTGACATTAATAGGAAGATGTGGTAAAAGAGAGCGATGTGCTGGAAAGAAAAAAGGATGTGACGAGAGAGAGAGAGAGTGTGTGTATGTGTGAGAGAGAGATTATTATTGATGTGATAAAAAAAAAAAGAAGCTAAACACGGTATGAGTGGAATTAGCGTTGGTATGCTGCCTCAGCCAAAACAACATGTCGAGACTGGAATGAATGAATAAGGTAGTACGGTCTTTACATGCACATATTGGTTGATTTACACTGATTATATGTTAAGTGCAGAGCCAATATAAAAATATTTCCCAGTTGGGAATTGCAAATCACCCTCTTCTCAGCACTTCATGCACACTAATTAAAGAACAGGCCTGGTTCTATATGGCTTTGTACATCAGACAGACTGAACACATAAGCCATCATGGGAACAAAACTAAACTTCTCTTTTTAATTACATCTGAAACAGCTGGTTTTTCGCTGCATAGACAAATAGAAACAAGGCATTTACAGCACAGTGTTTAGTACCAACAGGATACCAAGACAACAGCGACGAAACATGGTACACACATAAAAATGGAATTCGTTAAAGACTTTAAAACCTTTATGTATACATATGTAAATAAATCCTCAGGGGGAAATCCAATACCCAAGAAAAAGCAAAAGACTCATCATTAGTTTAGTTGTTTAGTGCTGGATTGTCCAAGATGCCCTCCACCTTACCCAGTGTGCATCTCTCCATCATCGCCCAGCTTGTCTCCAAACACTGAACCATGTTTCTTCACTAGTTTCTTGCATCAACTGACCCCAGCATAGAACCACACACTGGGTACAGTTAGCATGCGCAACACTTTTGGGCAGATATCTTTTAGTCCTTTTATTGCAGCGCCTATAGAATACATCTGTGTTCAGGGGCCAGCCCATCTTGAACACCAAGATATTCTTATGTCAGCACCACCTCCATGTCTGGCTCATCCATTTCTTTGGTCTTGGGGGTGTTCTGTAGGAGGCAGTTAAGATCTCTGTACTCCTCTTCCTGTCCCTTCTCGATAAACACCACACTAGAGCTGTGTCATCAGAGTCTTTCTGGATGTGGTAGGACTCACAGCTGTTCTCAAATTCCACTGTGTAGAGTATGAACAGGAAGGGAGCCAAGACAGTCCCCTGTGGAGCCCCAGTGCAGCTCATTACTGTACTGAATAATGGGTGTTTCTTGTAGTGACAAACCCACAGAGAGTGAAAATGTGCAGCAGCAGTGAGATTCATAGGATATTTAAACTCAGTGTTGTAGACTTGTTATCATCAGCTTTTTCCAGCATAGCATTTAACATTTTCCACGACCCAGCAGTCATTCATTCATTCATTCATTCATTCATTCATTCATTCATTCATTCATTCATTCATTCATCCATTCATTCATTCATT
>JAPTYQ010000007.1:22217465-22229770 GCA_029814465.1 Ostorhinchus cyanosoma
TTCTGCCTCCGTCCATAATAATATACATTATATAGACTAAATGTCATCTAAAATTAACCTTTATTTGCAACATAGTAAAGCAAACTATTACATGTTCAAAAACAAATTAATTCTAGCAAAAATAAAATAAAATTCTCGGTGTTGAACGTGTGGGGTTGCCAGAACTTTATGATATTAAAACCACTGCTATAAACTAACTGTCTAGCCCTCAAAGTAATGTTTCAGAAAAATAATAAGATGAGAGTATGCTGTAACTATGAACCACTGCATTCAAAGGTCTATCAGAAGTAAACTTGATGCTTCAGCATAGATTTGTGGATATTTGGCAAAGATACTGTCATTGTTTGCTGTGAAATCCCATTTTTTACGTCTACCCTTCACTGCAGCTTATCAGTAAAGTGGAAGTCATGATCTTAATTTGACTTATGTGGAAGATGAATCCTTATAATGGCTGCATATAAGATCCTGAATACATTTGGGATGGATGAGGTCCTCTTTCATTTGCTGATTAAAACCATTGGGGATTTTTATTTTAGTATGTTAAAGTAATGATTACAGCTACTAAAACCTGTTTCAGTTTACTTGACTATTGATGATGAAAAAACAACCACCAGCTCTTTAAACGTAAGACCTTATTTTATTTTAACATTTAATTTGTGCCAACACACTGCCAGTTTTCCTCTCAGCTCCCTGTTGATGTTTTTTTAAAACCTAATAAATTTTACACTTCTGAAAAACAATATTCATTCCCCCTGTGAGTTACAGTCTGTTATCAGACGTTTATCTCGTAAATTAATGTCTTCTGTGTGGGATTAGGAGGCAGATTCGGCACATTCATCAGGGGAATGGTTGTCGGCTAAAATTATTATACTGATTAAAGTTTGCAGCCGGATTGGATATTAGTAAAAACCCATTATGACATTGCGGCCGCTTTAGGGGCAAACCAAAACTCTAACAAAATATTTGATATTTTTGAAGCAGTCGTGTCCTGGATTTCAAGTAGTTTGCATTCATATTAGAGTGTGAGCATCTTCCTGAGTAATACTCCAGATTATTCCTTTAACTGATGTACTGTTGCCTAAGCACTGTGATATTTCCTGTACTTATTTTCCTTATATCATGAGGAAACTATCATTTAATTTGGGATCTCTTTCACTTTACAGTAATTTAATTAAAGCCAACTTAGACAAACTAGTTCCTCTGGCAAAGCTCTAAATCACTCACACTAATCACTAATTTTCGGCCATTGGTGCCTAATAAACTTTGTGTGTGTGTCTGTGTGTGTGCATGTGTGTGTGTGTGTGTGTGTGTGTGTGTGTGTGTATGTGTGTGTGTAATTGTGCATTCACACACACATCCTGCCCTGATTTTAAGCCAGTGAATTTCAGCTGATGGAAAGCAAAGCAGGAAGTGCGGCGCCGACATAGGAGCAGACACACACTAACATACAAACAGCCTTGAAATAACCTATAAATAAACTATATTAATGAATGGTACTGGCACAATTCATGATAAGGATAATGTTTACATGTAATGTTTAAACACATTTAGTGAGTTTATTGATTAAAACAAAGACAAAATGTCCAAAATCAGCCTAGGTGACAGTACCTGTGTCTTGCACATGGACATGTATGTCGGTCCCAGTCTCTGTGTGATATGTTGAAGTAACCTTGTGTAATCCTGCAGATTAGGCTCTTGTCACTGTTGGTGAGTTGGCGAGACTCCTGTTTGTTTAGCCCTGTGTCTGAAAAACAAACCAAATCCATGCTGCAACACAGTGCTCACCTTGAATGACTCAAAGCAGCATCCTGGAACAAACACCAATCAAGTGACCACCTGAAAAACAATGGCTACTTGAACACTGATCCCTTCACAGTCAACATGTAATCCTATTTTTTTGGCTGGTATTTACACATATAGAAAACGAGGAAACAAAACAGGACAGATGAGATTATGTATTTTTAGGGCACAATCCTTTCCTCAAACGCACACACAATACTATCCACTGCTTGCTTATTTGCGGTTATTTGATAGCCTGACATCCTCATGTTAGTCATAATGTGAATCATCCCAACATAATAGTGGTAATAACCCAACCTCACGCCCTACTTTATACCTACAATATACTGGTCGCTATGAGAAAGGGAAGAGCTGGAGCAAAAGAGGGGGGAGGAGAAGGAGGAAGTGAAGGCTGAATCAGGTGCATGGGCTGGTGTCGCCTGTGGTTTTACTGTAATAACACAGAGCTGTGTCCACACCCAGGTGGAGTATTACACCGCCTTGTGCATGTCCTGCTAATGTCTGACTGTAAATACAGGAGTGAAACGCATCCAGACTAAATCACTACTATAGAAACTGTCATTATGTTAGGTGAGCAGTAGTAATAATAATAATAGTACAGGGAAATACGCAGACTACACAGTCACAGTGACGTGTGGATTTGTGTCTTTTATTTCTTTAAGGTCATTTTTATGGGCTTAGTGCCCTTTGCCTAGACCTACTCTTTATTTTTCTTTTTGTTCTCTAATGAAAGTGTAAAACAAGAAATAAGAAATAGTTAGAGGGATAAGAATGAAAATCTGTTTTTTGAAAAAGCAGAATAATAACCCATTTAGATTTTACAAACAGCACTGTGAGAAAATGTATAACTTTTTAGAGAAAAAGTAAAATTCTACAAGTGATAACAGTCAAGCTAACATAATTTTAACAATAATGGATTAGATTTCTATAGCGCTACTCAAGGCACTCAAAGTGCTTTTACATTATTGATCCATTATTAATTCACTCTCACATTCTCCCTCTGGTGGTGGTAAACTACATTTGTAGCCACAGCTGCCCTGGGGGAGGCTGACGGGAGCATGGCTGGTCATTTTAAACTGTTTTAAAATTATAGTGCCTTAAACCTTGGGCATTTTGTTTTCATTATAAAGCTTTGTAACCTGGGTGCTTTTACCCGTTTCCAGTGTTTATGCTAACTTTACCAGTACTGGATCCCTTCAGTATTGTTCTGAAGTGTGAGTAGATGTTCTTTGGGTTGTTTGGCTGGTTCCTGGATGCAGGATGCCTTTACTGGGTCTTTGTAAAAAATATCATCAGTGTAGAAACGATATCTTGGTGGATTATGTGTGTATGATGAAGCATGTCATAGTGTTAAATCCCTGCAAAAGGAATCATCATAAAAAGATATCAGCTGCAGGTTAGTTGTAAATGTTGGGCTGTTTTTGATTGACTGTAATACTGTGTATTAACCTGTCAGGTCATTTCCTGTTTCTGTGTCCATTCATGTTCAGTGTATTCATGTATACTGCAGTTCTGGGTCCATAAAACACATCCATCCGTCATTTGACCGATTTCCATGTGATGATAAGAAGCAGAGAAAGTGGAAGAAGCTGATAAGTAAAGTATCTGCATCTGCTAAATCAGATGTTCATGGATTCCCCTTAGGAGTTGTTTCATATCTTCACAGTTTGTTATTTTGTTTGTCAGCCCTTTATCTTCCAGTGTGTCGTCCAGTTCAGGGTAAAGTAAATAAAGTAATGATTCATGTCAACACACAGCCAAGCGTGCAGTGAAGTGCTGCACTGCTGTAAATGGACTAGGAGCTTTAACAGGACTTAAGACCCTTAAAATTTTGATCTACTGCAAGTAAAACACAGTCAATGGAAACTTGCACTAATCACTAGACCTTAACTGCTGCCTCAGTAATGAATGAAGTTAAATGAGCATAGAGGATTAGCTGTTGTTGACTGTTTGGACCTGGAAATGAGTTTTACAGCACCATGACGTCAGACTTAAAAGGCAAAGGCACAAATAGTGGAAGAAGGAGAATAATGCCATAATGGAAATATCCATTCTCATTCCAGCAGAGTACTTCTACTAAGCCATACTAAAAGCTGATCTCATGTCAAATTTATGGTTCCACTTCCAAGATTATTAAGATACACTGTCTTTAATCTGTGAATATTTCCACAAAAATCTCAAATCATTATTTACCGGTTTAACAATCCAATAGTGGGCGTATGAATCAACTGTCTTCTGAGCCCCTTATTTGAACAGAGAGACTCAATATAACTATAAAAATGTAAAATTACTTAACCCTATGATGCCAAATGTATCATATTTGATACATGAGTTTTGAACCCCTCTACATGATCAGTGTGATTTTTTTTTTCTTGAAAAACCTGATGTATACAATTAGATACATGCAATAATCCACCAGGGGAGGAATTAATTCACTAGAGGCCTTTCCAGTGACACTACAGGACTGTCATTAATGAGGAAGGAGGCAGAACTTTGACAATTTTGAAAAAGAATTACTGATTTATTAGACATGTTTGTTTTATATTATGTTTTGTTTGTTCAAAAATAATATTTGAATATTGAGACCTGATGAATCAAATATTGTACAAAATTGAAACTCATATATGGAAATTGATATTGGAAAAAAAGTCTTTTTTTTGGGGTTGTTCAGAAGAAAAAATAAAGGCTCCAGTTTCAAAGAACTGGAATTTTCTATCAATGATTTAATGGTTCAGGCTTTTGCAGTGTTAACCAACACACACACAGATCATATAATTTTGTTTAGTATGGAAAAAATGGACAAACGTATATACAATTTCCAGCAGTTTTGGTTTCTCATCCATAAAAGAGGTGAGGTGTGGCTATACACTGGTGTAGAATAAGGCACCCATTAGAGATGCTCATGTTATTTTAATGGCTTTTAGATGGACTCGCTGTACGATGGTGTGTTGCAAACATACTGTACAAATAAATGCGGATCTGTCAGCTGCACTAGTCATAATTTATAGTCTTACACAAACATCTGCTGTATTTCAGATGGTGAAACCTGTGTTAAGCTGCTGCATTCCCTGAAGTAATTCAAACAGATTACAGCTGGCGTACCTGTGCATATACAGAAAACAGTCTCAGTGGCGGTGTTGTGTTAGATGTTAGTCACCAGCGCTCCCAAGGCCTGTGTGTGCCTGTCAGTTGAACAGGTTGAACAGGCAGGAGGTTGTAAACATGCAGGTAAATTCACACTGAAGAAACCTCCCCGGAACAACACATACAAACAGACAGACGCGGTAAATAAAAATAACTCCCACTCAGAGGTGAGAACAGATAAGTATCTACACTCCCAGAGGCAGAAAACCTTTATGTAGATAGAAAATACAAGCAGTGAGCATGTACTTCACTCCCTGTCTGTGGCAGACAGATGGCAAAAACGTGAGATGACGACAAATTGTTTTCGCACCTGACGAGGAGGCTTTTTACTTGGATGAGTATGTGAAAACTGCCCGACAAAAACTCTTACTGCACTCGACACTTATTCAAATACTAACACATTGCTACTCAAATCACCAGCAGACCGTGCGTTTCAGCTCTAACCTCAGGCCAAAGGTCTATCAGGAGATCTCAAGACAAATCCCTGTGTATATTTACCATTGAGTGTGTTAGACAGGTGGGCAGATTAGAGGAACCCCCACCTCCTCCTGATCCGTTCAACAACAGTTAGTTGAAGATAAGCTCCGGCTTAGGCTGTCTGTTGGTAAGCCTGAGCCAAATCTAACTCTTCTTTAAGGCGATCACTTCAGAAAGCAACCTGATCCGGAGTAATAAGGTAGCTCTTTAAGGATTGGTGGTATTGTGGCAGAGATGTCAGTCAAAGAAAAGCAGTGGTTCATCAGAATGACAGTGGGGATGATTTCAGATACTGGCTATGAGGCCATTTTCTCAGTATATACTTCTATGAAATTGGTTCCTAAAAACAGTACATGGGGGATAAAAATTCAAATCAGATGAAGACTAATGTTATGAAGCAACTTTGGAAGCGCTTTGGGTTTATTTTCAAAAATAAATATTTACTGAGATAAAACAGAAACAATTTTTCAGATAAAACACATTTTTATATGAATTTATACAGGGTTGTTCAAAAAGACTTAACCGATTTCATGAGGCATTGCTTCAGTTCTCAAGCGTCGTCACGGAATGAGTCAGTGACCATTTAAAAGAGGAGTTTTCTAAGTTTTGAACGGCTGCCATATTGAATAACAACAGTGATCAACTCAGTGGATCATGATAAACTGATACGAATCTGGGAGGAATTCTCTTATCGCATTGATGTTGTCCGATGCAGCAGGTGGTGGACACATTGAACACTTGTAAGACAGGAAATAAAAGTTGATTGACTTGTGACTTGGCTGGAGTTTTCTATTGCTTTGCCTTATTAAAATATTGTGTAATTTCTACAAAAATCCGTGTGTAACATGGTAAACAGGACATGAAATCTATTTTTTCTGAATATCTTTTTATTGTCTCACAGGTACATTTTGCGAATCAAAATAAATATGCAAGGCAGAGTGTTTCACAAAAATGCTCACTGTTGTAAAATCACTCATGATTTGTATGTTTTTAAATGGGCAGGTTCCGCATGTAACATGAGCGGACACGATGGGTTACACACGAAACCTAGAATGAGACTGTCGATTCATGAAGAACCCACATGTCTGGATTAGAAAAACCACTAGGATCGACGCATTTAACACAGTGTCTTTATTTATAGTGGTATATAAGACCATTTCAAACCATGTTTTCCAGATACAATGCACTGACACCTTCATGTCCCGATTTTGGTCCTATTTTTGGCCCCCTTTTATTACAAATTCATTAATTTTAGGAAAGGCTCAGAGCAAGAGTATAATTTGTTTTGTTTTTTTGCATTTATCTGAGGTCATCATTAGGTACATCCAGGTGGGAAATATGTCTAAATTTCTCTTTTATTATTGCGTCTAAAAAGCTGGAAAATCAAACTATTTTCATAGAAGCACCCATATAGTAGGTACTGTGATGCAAGACAAGAGAAAAAGTATCTTGGCAAGCATGTAAGGCCATTTGAAAAAAATCTAACTAAATTTGACTTAAAGCTGCAGTGCTTTAAGTCACAAAATCTGGCACATCCATCCCACCTTTACCTGTTAGTAGCTGGGATAGGGATTAAGAGGCTCAGAAAATGGATGGATAGGTAAAAAAAAAAAAAAAAACTCCACCTACAATACCTTTCAACATATTATAATTCAAGTGGATTTCTGCATCCACTCCTCTGTTTTCAGTTCATGGAAAATCTACTGGGTGGCAGAGTTTTTATATAGCCACATGTGTTTTCAGACAGGTAAGGTAAGGTACATTCATGATTGACAGCTGTAATTACCAGTAGCTGATCAGATTCCATCAGATGTTTGAATAAGGTTTGAAAAACAGCTTCACTTTTCCATAAAAACATGAAAAACATCAGGGTCATACAGCTTTAGTCTTCAGTCTTTAGTCCTCTGGCAGTCGTTTCCCTATAGTTCTATCTTATGTTTGTTTTTTTCCCAGTTTTTATTAATTCGTTCATTAATTTACATTTTTCAGTGGGTTGATTTGTATTGCACTTTAGCCAAAAAAGATGAGTTTCCTTCGCAATGCTATCATTCATTTTTGTGTTGTCATGCAAACTTTGAGTTGGGGTCTATTTTAGGCTGGTAATTGGCCATTTGTTGAAATTAGCTGCTTTTAGTTGTCTACAGCCATGATAACTGCCTGTACACTGATTTCAAGTGGTTTATGCCTTATTTTTGCCCTTTTTATTGACCCCTTTTCTGCTCCTCCAGTAACAAAATGCAACACTGGCAAAAAAAACCAACAAATGAACACATCCCAGAACAACACAGACTCAAATATAGACTTCACATAAGCAAATAAACATGTACAAATTTTACACATTGAACCTTTAAAACCTTTAAAAGGTTATGTTTAAGAATATTTGTCTGTGTTTTGCAGTGGAGTGGATAATAAGTGTGGGGTGTTTGTGACTGTACTTGTGACTTGACTTCTTATCAGTGAAACTTCTTATGAGAACCACAACCATGAAATGAGTTTTGAGAGTCAAAAAATCCCAGGTGTGACAATAATGAATAACTCTATTCACCTACATAATATCAAGGTGAAAGTAAACCTCATAAAACTATGTGTATGAATAGATCCTGTTTGAAAGACGGTGATCTCTTTGGGAGTGGAACTGTTTTATATTCTCACTCGGGGCCTGATGTGTTTTTGTGGAGATGAGCAGAAAGGGAACATAAAACAGCATGGTGTGGTTACGTAGGGGAAATAACTGCTCCCACCTCCTCCGGGAGAACTGAAGTGAATTGTCTTCTCAGTCAGGGAGGGTGTAAAGCGTCACACGGGGTATTGTGTTGCATCGGTGGCTTCGAGCACCGACACCAACCTTTGCGCTACAGTCCGAGCTCAAAGTCTGCTACAAGTTCTTAGAATAGCTGATGACACACAGTGCATGTTAATAATCTGTGGGAGAAATGGGAAGGCAGTGGAAGTAACACAGTGGGATGTTCCAGGACTGCTATGCCCAACGTCAGTGTTTATATATGGAGCATTCACAACCACCAAATGTTTCTGCACGCTGCCCTTCAAAGTCAAAACGCAGCAACTGTCTAGTCATGACACTCGAGACAGAAATAGATCAAACACAGATACTAACGTAAGCGAAAGGACACAGCTTATCGATTAAACTCTGATTACGCCCTTTGACTTTTAAAGAGCACAAACTGGTGTTCTTTACATCTGTACTGTACTCATACACAGTGTTGGGAGTAACATGTTACAAAAGTAATGCATTACACATTACTTTTTGCTGTAACGCAGTAGTTTTCAGTAATATTTTACTCAATAGTGCTTGCGTTACCACACACTTTTCGCCCATTATTTAATCGCTGAAATGAAAAAACAAACAGCAAGACCATGAGACCTGAAGGAATCAAAAAGGTGGCAGGAAAGTTCTATTTCCTGTTTGTGTTCAGCCAATGGGTGAAGATGGCAGAAGACAGTCCATACAGACGTGGACGAATGCTCATTACTAACCCTACCGCTGCTGTAAGAAGCAAGTTAGCATGACCCCTATGATCAGCAAAGACAAGGTAAGTTAACGATTCTATGACTAGTTAGAATTTTTTATCGATTGCGCCCCTAGCCTGGGCCAGCCATCCATCATTCTGAATGAGAAATCTGGAATCATGGGACTTGAATCCAAATATGAAGGCGGGACTAACAGGTGCTGAATAAACCAATCACAGATAAGATTGACGTGACGCTTATGTTAGAGAAGCTTAAGAATACAGGGTGTAAGCTGTAATTCAATCCTTATTTTTGAATCAAACAACCAATGACAGTTGTAAACAGATTTGCAGACTTGGAACTGACTTTGACTCAAGGCAAAAACAAGTCGGTGTGTATGACTCAATCCAAAACACATAAATCTGGTATAATTCACAGCGAATGCACCAGTTCTGGCTGTTCTTCTTCTTCTGTTTGTGTTTATTAGCAGTTGGC
The DNA here is from genome assembly GCA_029814465.1 of Ostorhinchus cyanosoma. Lineage (NCBI taxonomy): Eukaryota > Metazoa > Chordata > Actinopteri > Kurtiformes > Apogonidae > Ostorhinchus > Ostorhinchus cyanosoma. The sequence continues at coordinate 22,226,850 of JAPTYQ010000007.1, forward strand.
AACTAGCTTATAGTAGCATTACCACCTCCTACTGGACTGGAGTGTGGAACAAGAGATAAGCAAGAAAGGAGAAAAAAATCAAGAAAAATTATTTTCTACTCCTTATACATGTCGTCTAAATATCTAATCAAAGCCCTGAACCCTGTGCGAGACCCTTTTTCTAACAAGTTCCCTAATGTGTATTATTATGTTTTGCTTCCTGTAATTTTCATTTCTATATTATGTCGTGCAAAGAAGTCAATGAGTAACAATCAGGAAGCTTGTACCATTTCCATATTCGGAATAAAATAAATAAAAAATGTTATGATGGACCAGTTCCAGACTGTTTTCTCAGTAATGAATACACTGATAAAACTGGATGGCTGACCAGGATACTGTGCTCCTGTTCCTGCTGGGATTCAAATATCATAGGCTGTAGCGTTACTTACTGAGCTTTCCATCCACATGTACTTCAGAATGCAAGGTGGGGGGGGGGGGCACATGCCATTTATGACGAGAGTCTGTACATAACTCAAAAAGTAACACAGGAGCATTTAATGCATTACAGTAAGATTAATATTGTAAGGAATTACTTTTAAATAACAGTAACAAGTAATGTGTAATGCATTACAGTTTGGAAGTAACTTGCCCATTACTGCTCAAACGCCACTATACGTCTACTCCAAATCTGCGTGTGGTCTAAGAGCGTGTGCTTACAAGAATGAGAGCAGAGAGGCTTAGAGGATTAAAGAGCCGTATTGTCTTTATGCAAAATGAGGCGTTTATATTTGATCAGCAGACCTTAAAGACAGAAGCAAAGGCCAAGGGACTGTAAAGGTGACCCGGTGCCTCAGATTACACAGACCTGCACTGTCACTGAACAAAGTACAGGCAAGTACTGAGGACGGAGACACACGCTGTGCATTTACATTTACATATACATTTACCCTTTAAGACGTCCAGCAAGTGTCACATTTATAGTTTGACGTTAAAAATCCCACGACATATAAAGCTTCCACCTCCTTTTAGTATTGATTCAACCTATTTAAACTAAATTGGACTAGTCTGGATCAGTGAACTTGGCTTTAATGTATTTTTAAAGTGTTGAAGGATTTGTTGGGTGGGGGGTATTTACATTTAATTTACAAGTGAAAACTACCCTGTGTTTTAAATAAGTATGTTGAAGCCAGGCCTGAAACCAAAAAGTTTAGTGTGTCAATACATGTATTCACTTATGTGCTTTGTTAGTCATGTGTGAACATTGTAAATGTATCTGAGAAGATTTTTTAATCACAAAATGTTACACTACACATTTAATATATGCTAAACTGTCATATTCAACTCAGTGAGCTAACAAAAAGAAAGTCACTCTACATATGTTCACACAAGCACAAGTGTAATATGTAAATTTGACGTTATCTTATCACATTGGTGTTTAATTTTCTTATTTTTTCATACCTGAAACATTGGCTAATATGATACTAAACAACTTTTCTGGCGTCTTAACCTCTTTGATTAACAGGAAATGAATGGAAATTGTATGAAATATCTCATTACTTTGACCGTCAAATGGCTCGAAATGATAAATTTGCTGTTTATCTCTGTTTTGTATCATCAATACACTGTAGATCTTTCAGTCGGATCAATCTGAAGTGAGTAAGATTTTCCGGACTGCTCTTTTATAGCCCGAACAATGATCAATTAAAATGGATTATTAAACAATAGATCATTGTTGACTGATCTTAATATGGAAAACGCTGCCAGAAAAACCACATTCACACCTCAGTTGTTTGTGTGCGCATGCTGTGCTTCATGTGTGGATGAGTGTGTGTGTCACTACCCCCTCTCCACTCCACTCTCCCTTTATGGTGGGGAGATTAGGTGGTTAATCCTGTAGATCTCAGAGAAAAAGCCACTCCTGATGGCACAATGGATTTCACTCAGTCTACCAGAGAGAGGACAGACCTGCTGCCGATACGCATCTCGACCTCTGACGGAAACAGGACAGAACCCACACACTCACATACACAGCGTCAGAGCACTTTACCAAGGACAGGCATAAAGGATATTATATTACATATGTATTAGATGGAGCTATAAATAGCCCCCAGACCATATTGAAGTAACATTATAAAGCCGTCATGTATTTGTCTGCTAACGTCACACATAAGACCATTAACCCTGACAGTGTTTCTGACTGAAATATGTCTAATATTTCCTCAGATGAACCACGTTTCAGATCTGTTCTGTTCTTCATGGCTGCACATGCTTTGAGGTTTCAAAATCCGGCCCACTGACTGATTGATTTATTGATTAAGGGCTAAAGAAAGACGCTTTGTCTGATCCCGAAAATGACTGATCACTCAAAATGGACCAAATTAGAGAACGGCTGAGTAAGTAATGTGTGACCGCAAATATGAGCATAAAATGAGCGGGCCAGTGTTAACAGATGAGACTCACTGAAGAATCAAACCAGGCGCTTAAAATGATTGGACTTTGAGGAAATTACTGCGCACGAGTCATAACCAAGAGATCTGCACCGGTTAAATATAGTACTGACCCATAAATTACTGTGCTCTCAATAAAATATCTCAGAGTTCTGATTAGTAATGAGGATTTAATTAACGGTGGTGATGATTGTGATACATATTCATCCTCATGACATGAATCCCTGGATGGAGAGATGTCACAAAAGAAGAATTGTGTGAAGCGTAGGAGCTGTAGCGATACTGGTTATGTTGAGAAGTTAATAGAGATAAGATAAGATAAGATAAGATAAGATAAGATAAGATAAGATAAGATAAAATAAGAAAAGATATAAGATATTATAAGATATAATAAGATATAAGATAAGATAAGATAAGATAAGATAAAATAAGAAAAGATATAAGATATTATAAGATATAATAAGATATAAGATAAGATAAGATAAGATAAGATAA
>JAPTYQ010000007.1:22231605-22245614 GCA_029814465.1 Ostorhinchus cyanosoma
GTCATCAGATATGACCCATTTGGACGTTCAGAGGCTCCATAGTTACCGTGGAAACACTGTCATCTTCTACAACATTGGTTCATAAGTAAAACCCATGGAGACTGATTGACAGTGAATGGAGGCACTTGGTTTAGGTTCAGTTAAATTTTTTTTTTTAAAGGTACATTTTCTTCGTTTTACTCCGTTTCTAATATTATGACAATTAACTTTAATCTGAGCTTTAATGAACATCTACATGATCAGTGAATTAAATATGGGAAAATACCAGATTTTTATTGAAGAAACGCCAAATTCAGAGGACAGTATTATAATAAATGGTCATAAATGGTGTAAGAAAGGTTAAATAGAGAGAAAAAAATCATTTCGGAACTGCTGGAAAAGTAACATCGGGTCTTTATGGGTTAAAATAAGCATTTTTCCTCCTCCAAACAATTACTTTTTACATTTATCTGCCTTTAAAAGCCCACCATCAGTCGACCTCTGCTTTACATCGACTAAATAAAGCAGAAGCCAATAAATGGTGAATTTTTAAAGCAATAATCAATTAACTGACTAATGTCACTGAACGCTGCTGGAATGACACCGATTTAATGTGCATTATTAGAAACTAGAGAACAAACTGAACATTTAAGCAAGAGTAACAAAAACTAAATTCTAGATGCATTTATTATTACTATTATTATTATTTTGCTACCCTTTCCCCTCAAAGTTAAAATTCCTGGTGGAAAATCTGACATTTCTTCTAATACCCAATATATTGAACTTCTCCACATGTGCAAAAGCTAGACTAAACATTTCTTACATGTGCTGAATGAAAATGCAGCAGCTTTTCTCTGGAGAAATATGATGAATTTGCTTTTTCTGTGGGGAAAGTCTGCCTGACAGTCCATGCTCCTTCTCCACATCGATCCTGTGTCATCCCCCTCCTCCCTCTCGGTTTCTCAGGAGGTGTGTGCGGTCATTCTTCCACCGAGCTGCTCTTTCCTCCACTCATGCTGCCTCTACTTTCAACACTCACTTCACTGTTCCACCCCTCCACCAATCTGGGAGAAGCCGCCATGTTCTTAAAGGGGCTTCATCAAGCAGCTCAGAGGGAGCTTTTAAGCCTGGATCTCAGACAAGTGTGATTTCAAAATAAAGCTGAGACTGAAACTACACTTAAAAGGTCGTAAAAAATCATTTAGCTTGTGCCCATTTTGTGGTTTGAATTGAAAAACAAAATACATTGTTGTTTATAAAGTTGGAATGAAATATTTGTAGCTCTTGTCATGATGATTGTGAAAATATGATTTATTCTTCATAGTGTAAACGCGACTCAGTATGTCATCATTTCAGCGGGTCAAAAGGGATTACTGATGTGGATAAGAAGGAATAAAAAGACGAATGTGTCTGAAAATAAAATTATTCAAAATTTTTGGGCAACAGTGTATGTGTATGATGGTACGATTAAAACCGTATTTATCTTTGACTGTAATCCATTTTATTGGCAAAATAAAGTCCCACGGGGTGCAACCAGAAGGGCTCGGACTTCACCTGTCTATTGTTGTTTGCATTTATTATTATTATTCAACTTCTGTACTCCCTGTACATACTTTATGGTAATAAAATCACTGAAGTACAAAAACAAACAAACAAATAAATAAACAACATTTCAAAATAAAAGCCTGAGTAAGAATCACATTTTAAGGTGACTATGTATCCAGATTAAATTTCAAAACAAAAGCTTGTGTCATGGATTTTACTTTTAATATTGTGGATTATTCAATTTCATGCATTATTCCATATGTATGTAGTTTCCCATAAGTTTAACCTTGAAGAATTTAGTTTTCATACTCGAACCTTTTTACAGTGTCTGCTCTCATATTGTACATCAGCTTCTACTTTAACCTTACTTTTTTCAGTACTATTGGTTTTTTTTTTTTACAAAGGAACTCCTTTAACTTTTATTTTCCCACTTGGATAGTGTTTTGTGTCTTAAGCTATTTCAGCTTCTCCTTCAATTTTGATTAGTCACTTTTCAATATTTCAGCTTGAAGCTATTTTACCATACTTACTTCAACTTTATCAAAGTTATTTAAGTTTTTTCTTCATTTATTTTTTTTGTATTTTATTTGGGCAAATTATTCTTCTTTCAGCTATTTCAGCTTCTCCTTCAGTTTTGCACTTTTCAGCTTCAGCACTTACTTCTACTTTGCTAATCTATATTAGCTTTGTTTATTCATTTGGCAAAGTTTTCTTCTTTTAAAGCTATTTCTATGGAAGCCGAGAACAGCCGTGGATTTACATATTATTTTATGGCCATTACCTCTTCTTTGTTATGCTGTGTTAATGAATGAATTAATACCTGATCACAACATAAAGATTATTTTCTCATGATAACGACATAAATTAATTTGTCATCTCGAGTTAACAAAGTTCATTTTCTCGTAGTTTCTGTAACTCACCGGTAAGTTGTTGCTGAAGGTGTTCTGCTCTGTACAGCACATGTCAGCAGTTGTTGAAGGCTGTGATGTGGAGGATGTGGTGGCTGCTTGCATCTGAGTTCCGTATGTGGTTCTGTATTACGAAATAACGAAATAAATGAATTTGTTATCACGAGAAAATGCTCTGTGTTAACTCGTGATAGCAGCCATATAAAGTGTCTTTGAGTGCAACTGAAAAACGCTATACAAATAAAATGCATTATTATTATTATTATTATTATTATTATTATAAAATAATATGTAAATTCACAACCGTTCTCTGCTTCTGTATATTCTAGCTTCTCCTTCAACTTTTTTATATGTTTGTGTTTTATGTTCTAAGCCATTTCAGCTTCTCCTTAAACCTTTCCCCTTAACAACTTCAACAGTTACGTCAACTTTACTAATCTGTCTTGGCTTTGTTTTTTTCCATTTAGCAAAATTTCTTGTTTTTCTTTTAGGTTTTCTTTTTCACTTTTACAATCTTTTCTGCTTTGAGTTATTTCAGCTTAATTTTTTTCCCCTCTTAATCAATATTGCAAAATTGAAAATCTGTCAGCTAAATTCCCTCTCATTTCAACAGTGGTTCAGCTTTAATTCAACATATCTTTCAGCTCTTTCTTCTCTATCCAAGTCACATGCTAAACGTTGAAGTGCTTTTATTGTGAAAGGCTGGTGCGGAAGTGTGGGTGTGTGTTTTGGCGCAGACTTGCCGCCGTTGGCCGAGGCAGGATGACAGCTGAACGGGTCGAGAAGGTGGAGCAGCTCAGTCTCTAACATTAACAACATTTACCACAAACTCCTGCTTTCCAGAGGAGGACCGACGCGTTTCGGAGAGAGACGCTTCTCGTACCTGTCGGCGGGACTTCCGCTTCTTGTCACCGGACGGTAACCGGTAACCTTGCGGATATTTTTTTTTCCCTTTTTCACCAAGAGAGAAAAAGATCCGCGTCCGGATGTGCCAGCAGTGTTGGGTTTTTCGCATGGCGTAGGCACCTTTTCTAAAGCAGGATATTCTTGATGTTTGGAGGGTCGGTGGAGGCCCTCGGGGTCGAAAGCTAATTGCGCAAACATTAACTGTACTTACTTCTAAATCCGCAATTAGTGCGTAAAATGGTCAACGAAATGATAGTGCAGTAGAGAAGGAGGAAGCGCTGAAACACGTCCCGGCTACCTCAGGAGGACAAAGTCAAAACAACCACTGTTTGTTTCCAGCTTTAAAGTCCAACAACGACAAGACGAACCAGAGGGAATATTTGTGTCTTCATCTTGTGTGTGTGAGTGTGTGTGAGGACCGGGAAGAACCTCCACCATGACGGGCAGCACCCCAGCGGACATGGTGAGACCCCTTCACGGACCCGCTTCATCACACTGAGTCTTTAACAGCCACCATCACCTCCACAAGGGTTAAAGCAGGGTTAGTTCAGGGGCCACATGCAGCCCAGTAAGATCTGAAGTACGTCAGAGCAGGAAAACAATAGCAGCAGTATCTATAATTAATGTCAACTTCAAACTTTTCACTGTTTTGGAGTGAAAAAAGTAATATTACACGATGGAAATGTTTACATCTACAAACTGTCCTTTAAATAAATGTGAATAACATGAACATGATGAAATTTATAAAGAACACTAAGTGCAATTTTCAGAATAATATGCCTCAGTTTATTGTTTTACACATGCGCATTACAGTTTACAGATCGCAGTTGATCTATAAATGCGCAAAACATTTAAAAGAGTAAAATTACTCAAATGTTACATTTACATGCTGTCATTTTACAAAAAATGTGAATATCCTCAAGAACAAAACTAAGATGTGTTAAGAGAAGTCGGTGCAATTCTAACAATATTATGCCTGTTTCTAAATGTTTTGGGCTTTTTTTAAAAAAAAATTGACATTTCAGACATTTCAGGTTGTTCTTATTTCTCCAGGATATTCACATTTTTGTGTGAAAGCATTGCTGGTTAATGTATACGTTGTCATGTAGTTGTCCTTTTTTTCCACTGAAACAAAGAAAAATTTGGCTTTATCCTTATTTGTAGGTAATTATGATAGTACTTTACTTGTCCGACCCAGTTGAGATGGAATTGGACTGTATGTGGCCCCTGAACTAAAATAATTATGACTCCCTTGATTGTTAATATCTTCAGTGTCATTTTTGTGTTTCACAGATTCATCCCCTGGGCCAGATTGGACCCTTTGGTGGGTCGGTTTTGGCCCACGGGCTTTATGTTTGGCACCCCTGCGCTAAAAGCTTCCCACTTGAGTTGTATACATGTGATTTCTCCAGTGTTGTGGACATATGGGTCCGGTTTCATTGTGGTTGTCTCACATGGTCCCAGAGTTCGGTTGGTCCAAATAGGTCATATCTGATGACCGTGAAAAGCTCAGAAATTGTATTTTATCTGAATTATTTATTGATAGAATTAGTGGTTCAACAGTTTTTAAATATTTTAAATCAGTAGATGCTTTTGGTTGCCACTGGCTGTTTGGGACCTTGAGGGCTAAAACCAGGGGAATGATTCACTCAGATTAAAATCTGTTGAAAAGGAGGGCTGATAAGACATTGTTCCAACTATAAATAAAGACAGGACAACCAACTTTTCGAGACTACAGATGAATGCATGGAATATCCAGATACATATTTGAAAGATGCAGGACTGATTAGGTACAAGCTTAAAAGCAGTTCCAGAAGCAATCACTTTCATATTGGCTTAATGTCCCCCAAATGTAAAGAAATGCCAGGAATAAAACTGTGTTTTTTATGAGAATACATGCAAAAGAAAGTTATGCGTCTGGCATGTCTTGAAAACCTGGCATCTACGTTACACTTCAGTATTGAATGGAGGCCAACAGTCTACACAGTATATCCCCAGTTTCTAAAGCACTAGTGAGTGAGTGTAAACGTGCAGGAATAGTCCTTTAAATATGACCACAGATGATAATAACCATTGCTTTGTTTATGGAGAATCCCAGTTGAACATACAGGCTCAAAAACCAATATTTGTGTCCGATCAGCCGTGCTCTTATCAAACTGAAGCTCTGTCAGCTTGCTGCTACTTACTGTATATTTTATCTTTGACATTTTGTGAACCCTTGGCATGGCAGAGAGCTCGGCTGGAAAGAGACTGGAGTTTAGAAGGTTAGGCGTTCCTTTGCTGGGTTTTAATGGCACAGTATCTGCTAATTGCATTGCTGTTACAACCCCATTATGTCATAGCTACTGATGTAGTGGTGCATTAAAAGGTTGCTCAGCCATGATCTCCAGTCTGCTCCTGTCATAAGGTGAAGCTTCATCTTCCTCAAAACAGACGACTTGCTTTATTGCCTCATCGTATGACTTATTTACTTGTTTCACTAACAGTGATGTGTGCTCTGATCTCTCATCATAAAGATTTATGTCAGCCTCCTGTGGGTTAGCTGCTCCACAAATGAAAAGGCATATGAAATGGGTTTATCCAGTCGTAGACATGTTTCCTGTCTTTCAAGCTGCTTTTTTTTTTTTTATGCATGTCTGTCATCTTTTTCTTCGGTTACGTGATGGTTCTAAGAATACTTCCAGGTCTATGTATAGAAAGGATAAACCACGTAATTTTCCCCCTCCGAACAGAGATCGGCTATCACTGCTCCTGAATGTCCGAGTTCAACTGATCCCCCTGAACAGCAGGTCCATTATGTTGTCAGGATGTTGGGATAATGCCATGAGGAAGTTAGCGGTGACCAGCATCCGTGTACGGTACATGTTCCGCAGTCGAAGCTAAAACTATACATATATGCTATATATATATATCTATCTTAAATTGTGAGGAATCTCTATGGATTATAGTTGTAATCATAATCCAAATCTGTCATCTGCTGACCTGTTATGACTTGTAGATAAATCCTTAGTGCTATGAAACCTAAAGAAGATTCATAGAAAGACTTGGGTTACGTCAGTATCTGCACTTGTGGGGCTGCTTTAATGTCCCAAAATAATAATAACAACAATAATAACATTTTCCTCCTGTAACAGAGTGGTAGCCTTGTAGCGCAATCATTCAAGCCTCCTGCTGAAGTGTCCTTAAGCAATGCACCGAACCCCTGCCAGCCGTTTTACAGCCCAGCCTGATTTGTGCTCAAAGAATTTCCCTGTGGGGGAAGTATCACATTATTATAGCGTCATTATCTCAGGTTCGTGCATAAAGGTCAGATCTCAGAGAGTAAGGTAATAACATTTTGTCAAAAAGTGGGGGAAAACACGCCAACTCACAAACATTGTTTGTTAAAAGGTTTTTTTTTTAAACTTTATTAATGCCAGAGCGTCTGTCTGCAGGTTTGTGTAATTTACATGCCTGCAAGCAGGAACTTAAAGGTCACGTTCTGCACATGATGAAGATGTTTCCAGATATCCTCCAGTGAAAATAGTCAGAAGCTTATTGTGGTTTACCTCAATCTATACGTTAAACAAGCTCCTTATGTGCCCCAAGGAAGTATCAGTTACTCTTATATCTGCAATAAACTCATCCTGTGTGGTGGAAATCAGCAGCAGATGCACATTCTCCAGTATTTTTTTTTCCATCTCATCCCCCCTCGCTTCTTCTTTCTCAGAGTTTGTGGAAGAACAAGCTCGAGTGTATGCACACACGCTTATAAAGGCCGTATAGAGTGGGAGTGAGAGTAGGAGGAGAGGAGGCTGTTGGTGCCAAACATTGTGGGTGAATGAATCTGAGAGAAAGAAAAGGAGAAGGAATAGTCATGCCTCTTGAGAATGGAGGATGGGATTTTTCTTTCTTTGAAGCAAGGGGGAGAAGGGGTGGGTAGGAAGAGTGAGGGATGAAGAGGTGTGTGCATGTGTGTGGGGTACACTGAGAGGGCAAATTACCTCCCTTCAGGCAAAACTCAGATGTGCTGACAGAGCCAAAATGGTCCCCATGGCAACAGCAGGACGCTTGAATTTGCGGTGTGGACTGAGTACAAGTATATGAGGATGAGGACGGGACAGACAGAAATACAGACACAAGGGAAGAATAAAGCACTTCTACTCCTCAGATAAACCCCGGTGAATAAATACGCACAAGAAATGACTCTAGGAGAACATGAATATCAAACATTGTTGCTTCTGATAGTGTGTATCGCAGCGCAGCAGACGCGATACAGGAGGTGAGGTACACACACCAAAACACAGATTCACAGACATACACAGGGAGGCTTTGTAAGGTGACACATACATGGGACAGCAAAAACAAGCCTATTTACATGTTTGGATCTGCAACAGGAGGAGTGAAATAAGAAAATACTGAGTTTATTGGATACAAATTCTGCTTAATACTCCCATTTATCTCAGAAGAATTGTATTAAATACATAAAGTACCATATAATGTACACAGTGAGGGGGGAAAACATTCAGCAACATAGCCTCATTTACTTGGGGAAACTGAAAGCTGGTGTGAAACCAACCCTTATCTGCTGAAAATAAAACTCCTCAGTGATCATTACAGTTTAGCAAAGAATCCGGGTAACATGGACTCTGACATGTGGCCAGGAATCAGGTTTCCTCCCATTTCTAGGTCATGTACCTGATTGTGATGCTCTGGAAAGGCATTGAAATAGAAAAGCCTCCAGACTCTGTCTTATGCGTTTTCAAGTCAAACAGAAAGTGTGAATAATAGATGAAACACAACCTGCGATATGACAGGTTTTAATTGGAGCCAATAATAATGTGTTATGTACATATGTACATACAGCTGGCGTTATATGTGTAGGTTTTAGGGTGTTAGCTGGTTCATGAAACACTATTTGTACTGTACATGTTATGATAAATGACTATATGGAGATAATTTCAGCTGTATGACAGACCGAGCAGGCGTGTTTCCATTCCCAATTTAGATGTTTTTTGTTTTCATTGTGGTCAAGCTGTTAGTCTTTCTGCCTCTCAGTGGGTGTATCCACAGCCACTGTGACCCTCGAAAGGGTTGCAACTGAAAATTGACAATTGACATTTTCATTAATGTTGTTCCTTTGACTGTTTCTTTTCAATGAGTCAGTCTGTGTTTGGCAATAAGTTGTCAGACATTTGTGAACAATTAAAATATCTCTGCCATGTTTGAACTGTTTGGTCTGTTTAACCCAACAGGGCAAAACCCAAACATAATTTACTAAACTAACACAACAAACATGGAGCCAGCTCATGAAGTGAATTATGTATTTTTGCTCTTTGTATTGGATATGAATTGTTTCTGCTGTAAACTTCATTTCACCACAGTGGAGCTTTGTTTTACCTTATCAGTGTGCAGCTAAGCTCCTGAACTGTGTGCAGCTAATTAAAATTTCTGAAGCTTTAAAAGTTATAGTTCAGTCCGTCTCCTCTCGGGATGTGGAGACACACACCCACAAACCCACACAAAGGAGTCAGAGGTGAGGGTCAGAGGTCAGCAGTATGGTGGTCAGGGATGAAAGAACAATGGAGGGTTTGGGGGGTTGTCTTTGCTGCTGAAAACTGCGCGGTCTGTCCCTCTTCCCACTCGGGCTTAGCTCAGCAGTTCTTACGGTGAATGTCTGCAGGCGTTCTTCAGCCTCAGGCGACTGGGGCGTCTCACAGGGGCTCTGATTGACATGTTCACGGGCGGCGGTAGAGACTGGAGAGATGCTATTGAACTGTGACAATGCCAGCTGGGGGGGAAGCACACCGCCGTATATGTGTTTATGTGCATGTTACCAGTGCCATGTGTCGCGAGTCTGAGTCACGGCGCAGCATTACATCATCCTGCACGCGTGTATGAGCTGATGTATCGAGTCTGACATTGTCACATGTAGGCCTTCGAGCGCCATGCAGACTTCTGACAGGGACTCTGATGGTGCACTAGTCTGCTCAATTCATATTATCTCAGGGCTTTCAGGAAGTGAACGTCGTGGAACTAAAACACTGACAAAATGCGCCTCACTGCAGACACCAGTTTATATCTGCTCTACACAAGATGAAAAGTTAATAGTAGACATCACGGTACATTAATAATCCACAAGTTGGGGATTTCCCTACATTTTGAATGCCTGGATGTGTTTTCACAACAAAATGAATAGGTTATGAGAAAGTTTAGCGTTGGCTTATTTATGTTTGGACTAAATGACAGTTCAGATCCCTTCACTGCAGGAATGAATGATACACAAAATCATGAAGGAAAAAAAAAGATGATTCCTTTGGTCACGTATCTTTCTGAACAAAAAAAAAATGCAACCTGTTTGCTTCTTGTAATATCTTAATTTCGAGATTACGTGATTCTATGAACATAGCAAATATACACATATTTAAGCTTATTAAAGATTGTCAACAATTTCGCACAAGCTCTGATAATGTCACATTTGAGTTAGTTACGTCTTGACACAATCAGCATCCACTACTATCAGTCCTCTTATGATGACATATGATCGAGCAGTTAAATTGATCTCAAGACAATTGTTATGTTATTAAGAATTTAAGTATGTCAAGTTCAATGATCCAGAACTCCTCTATAAATACCAGTATAATCCTCCTCAGGTGCTTGGTGACTGTGTGGTTCCTTTTTGCATCTCCAGTAGGTACTGTAAGGTGCCTTCATGTAAATCTTTATTTGGACAAACCATATTCTCTGTTTCTGGATTCAATATGTGGGTCTTTTCGCCTTGAGAACTCAAATTATATACAGAATAGACTGTGAAGCAGTGTTTAAAGATGAAAAAGTCATGTCATGATTAACTCAGTAGTTCTTATCCTGTTGTATTTTATTGTAATTGAGCTTTTACTGTACATTATTGTGATTGTGTATGTGTTTTGTTCAGTTTTATGTTGTGTTTTATGTACTTTAAAAGCTCAGCTAGGGACTGGTAATGCAAATTAGACTGGGCTATAAATGTCTGGAGCAATAATTTATGCGACATACTTATCCTTATGCAAATAAATATAAAAATAAACATGCCATATACTTTTGTAAAGGAAGACCATTTTTGAAACCAGTTTTCCTTCCATCCATAACATGGAAAAAATTTTGAAATGTAATTTTTATTTTTGACCAAATCTTCCAGCTCTATTTCACTATTACTTTATCTTATTTTATGATTCATTTTTATGGCACACAAAAAGGTGAAGGTTTACTCCAGGATGTCGTTGAGCTTGATTGTATAAATGTTCTTGTTCATGTCTGAGTGTAATATGGAAATCTACATAAACATTAGAATGACAGTAGTAGATGTTATGTTTACATCACTTTAGTCCTCAGAAACCCCCGGAGAAGCATATGGCATTTTCAGTTGGACTGTGATAATAAATTAGAGATGCTGGCAGCTGCTGTGAACGTTTGAGCGATTACTTTGTATGCATCAGTATTTACAGTTTATCTGTGGGAACGCACCGATTCTGTGTAAAGGATTGACAGCTGCTGGTACGAGCTCAGCTTTTGTCGATGTCCTCCGTTATTGTGTAGCGTCAATTCAATTGTATTGATGCATGTCTGCCACACCAACAGGAAGTCCTATTGAGAACCTCTCAACCATTGATTGCTTATGTAACGGTTTATTTGCTTATGCTCGTCTTTGCGTTCATGTGTTTTTCAGTGTGACATGTGGATCCTTTGTGTTGCTTTATGAATACTGATTCACACCCCAGCAGATGACTGTCGTTAAGAGCAGGGTCTGTGCGTTCTGAAAATGTAGATCAATATTACTACTGTATGCCGTATCGTGCCATGACATAACCTAGCGTAACTGAAAAAGGCCGTTCGATAGTGGTTTGTTACTGGTTTAGACTGGTGCTGGCTTCTGAAAAAGTCATGATTTGTGGTTTTCCTCCATTTTATATTGTCCTAAAGTGGATAGATATGAGTTTGGGTTATCTGAGCAGACTGCCTAAAGACTGTGAAGTTTTAACGTCCCTTAAACTTTGTTACAAATCATGAAAATCACCAACTCTAATAAACTTTTCTTGAACAAATAAATACAACATTAATCTCCAAAATTAGGTTAGTATATTTTTTGCAAAAACTCATTAGTTGAACTGGGTTGCTATTTGTACGTACAATTTATTTTGTGTTGTCATTTTGGGTCATCGGGCTGGTGCTTTATTTTGGCTCTGTCTGAGTTTAACCATTTAAATTATGGTGGTGGAGGGGAAAAAAAGATGACATTTTAACCCAACACACGCTCTGGCTTTTGTTGCTGGTTTGCTTTTCTGATCATCTGAGCTAAAAGACTGAAAGGTTCTGTGTGTAACCCAAAGGACTAGTGTGAAAAAAAGGCTGTGTTTGTTTGGCTAAGGGCTTATTCTGCTGGAAAATCCCCCTCTTCGCTCTTCAGCAGTCAGCACTGGCAGGTATGGCTTCACTCAGGCCGAGGAATGTGTTTAACTTCGCTGTTTCGGCGGCTTCCTGAGTCCCAGCTGCATAGAAAACTATTGATTCTGCTCCTGATCTTCTTTGACAGTGAGAAGGGACTTGTATACTGCATGGTTATTTGAATATTAGCATCGTAGGAGCAGCGATGGTGACGCAACAGATGTGTACTCACCCCTAATTACTGATCTCGGACCGTCAAAGCTGCTCCAACCAACTGGAGTCAGTACAGCACATGCTGGTCACTGAAAACCAAGGACAGTCTTTAGCTTCAATGTCAAGTGTGAACATTACAAAGAGTCAGAGCATGACATACATGAGTGGGAGTGAGTGTGAGTAATATGTAAGCTCGGATGGCGCTGACATGACAAATAATGCAAACTAGACTGTGTGTGTGTGTCTGTCTGTAGCTGCTTTTCGAAGTATTCTGTCCTTGGATTTATGCATGCGCGAATTTGCATAAAGAAACCAGCTGAAGCACAACCTGTTCTTCCTGTTATGTGTGACGTCTTTGCTGTTGGCTCTGCCAGTGGAGTAACACCCACTCCATTTGACACTTGCTCCAGAAAACAGCACAGACTGGAGCTGTGTGTAAAGGCCGCTGTTTGTGCGTAATGGTGCTGTGCCACTACTGTTTGCACGGAGCCATTTGGCTTCTTGTGTTTCATTTTTAAAAGGAAGCTAGACTGTAGGCTGGGTTTGGAAAACGTGCACTATTTCATGTTCATTTCATGCCAGATGAGGCTCATAATGTCACTAAATACCAAATACCATAATGCATTTGTAGACAGCCAGTGTCAGTGCCTTTAAACCTTTATCTGGCAAGTGGCTGTTTTTGTTTATTTCTGTACACATTACAGTGACCACAACAGTTATGAGGACAGTGAGGGGACAGTCTCAGGTCCAATGTGGTCGACAGGGTCTGTAAGGTCCACCTCTGCATGAACAGTGGGTGTGTCTGCTTTGTTCGGTACTAGGAAGTAATGGTACTAATGTAAGGAATGCTGTTCAAAGGGATCATGTGGATGTGAACAGGGGTCTGATCAGCACTTATTTTATGATGTTCCAAAATGCATGTTCCTTTCACCTTACATGTGTTTTTCTTGTATTTTTTTTTTTTTTATACTTATTGGATATATATATATATTTTTGCCACTTATGGGTAAGGAACCAAATACGGTAACTTCATAACCTTGATTTTCTACATAACAATAAAAATATGTGAAATATTTCACAAAAGTTATAAAGTCTTGTTACGTCCTCCAATAACAAACTAAGGCTGAAATATTGAATTATAGAGTAATTCTATGAGTGACCTGTAAAGGGTTAACTTCCGCAAAAAGAAAACCAAAATGCATGACTGCAGTGTTCATGGAAGCAGCTGATGCCCCTGAATTGAGGGGGGGGGGTCGTCTTATTTAAAAAAAAAAAAAAAAAGTAGTATACAAGTGGCAGCACCCTCTGATACAGAAGACGTAGATGTTCAAAGGATGTTGGCTGCAGTGAAAAACCTGAATGAGGAAGAGAAACTTGAGTCGAGAGAGGATCACAGGGTGACAATGCAGAGGAAGACGAGTAGACAGGCCTAACCTCGATGTGCGGCAGGAAGTCAAGTCTGCACACAAAAAGAGGCAAATAACTTCTAGTCATCAGTCTAAATTCTTAACGAGATGCTTGCACAAAGTGACAGATGATCAGTCATTACTGTGCACCAGTGTGTGTTTAAATCATATATCTACTTTTGATCCTTTTACAGATAAAGTTATTTTTAAATAGCTGTATTGTTTTGAGTTTTCACACCAGACATTCACTGCATTGACAAATCCACAAAGCTGTTTGCATTCAAGTGATGTTACAGGAGGGGAACTTCCCATATGGCCGTGCAGCTGCAGTTTTTCCCACGTATCATTTAAACAGATGTAAAAGAAAAGCACTCAAGTGAGGAAATAAACTAGATTGTGCTTGAAAGTGTGAATGTAGAATGTGAAAGAGAGAGAGTGAGAGAGAGAGTGAGAGTGTGTATCAGGAATAAGAGGTGGTGGTGGTGTTTGAGTAGCTCAATAAAAGGAGCCTTTCAGCTGCACTGGAAACAATTTTCAGCTGAGGGGACATTTATATTAAAGCTTTGCCAGCACAATGTGTGTGTGTGTGAGTGTGTGTGTGTGTGTGTGTGTGTGTGTGTGTGTGTGTGTGTGTGTGTGTGTGTGTGTGTGT
>JAPTYQ010000007.1:22254226-22273392 GCA_029814465.1 Ostorhinchus cyanosoma
TTATTTTAAGTGTGATGAGATATTTTGACTAGAAATGAGAAAAATACACTTGGTAAGATTTTGATTTTTGCAGTGTGAGGTAGTTTTCTGTTTAATAATTTCTGAATCTTTCCACTTAATACAACTGTGACTTGTCTTTACTCCTCAAATTGTGGAAAATCTAAGACCTTTATCTTTTACAATGTCCAGGGAGGCCTTGGCCTTCCTTTGCTCAGTAGTCTTCATCAGTCTTTGTTGCTCATGTTTAAGCTACACCTTAAGTTTTGTCTTGATCTTGATCTTCATTGTTCAGATAAGCTAACAGCTCGCCTCTTTGATGACCAAGAATGACAGCTGTTTGGTTGAAAACTGGAACTCAGGGACATGTTTTTGTGTCAATAATGGCAGGGTTGTGGCATTTGGCCTCACACCTGTTACTCCCTTATAACCACAGGTGAATATTGAGTGCCAAGTCACCTATTTTGCGTTCTAAAACTTCACAGAAATAGGGTCATATTTGTTTCATTTTTAGAAAATAAGTTAAATTATAAATTAGAAGAATGATTTTCTTCATTTGCAGTGCAGCACAGTGTTTATTGAATAAACTGTCTGTCAAATCAGCAAATGCAAACGTAAAAGCATCTGTACACCTGCAGCAACTGCTATGTTTGTGTTCAACAGTAAAATGAGGAACCTGTGGTGTGTGACCTCAAATGTCAGAGCTATAATAAATCACATGTTCGTGTTACGTTCATTCAAAGATCTAAATGTTCTCTGACGCTCTGAGCCGACACTGACTCTGAGTTTTAAATGAACTTATCTGAGAGTAAATCAAAGAAAAATTAATTGTTAACAAGTCCAACGGGTCCACTGATGCCGACTGAGATATTAAATCCACTTTTTATATGAATGTTCCAGTGTTTGTTTCCAGATTACATCACCTGCAGTTGGTCTCTGATGTTCAGCCTGCTGAGACTTGCTCAGACCCATATAATGAAATTAAAGGGGTAATATATATAGTATTGATATTCCAAATTCTCAAAAGCAATGGGATGTTACAACCTAGAACTTACAACGACCAAAATCACCAATGAATAAATGCTCTGTATCCACACTGTCACTCACTAAATGAAGTATGAAACTCATTGTTTTCACACATCTGTATTATGGTATCATCAAGTTTTCTTCAAAGTAAAACTCAACCATGCTTATTTTGACAGCTGGTGAACATAACACTATCTCATAATCTTCGCATTCTTCATCAGCTGATTGTTGGCCGCATAAATCTGCTAGGCCGTGCATATGAAATAATTCATGTCTCTAAAATCCAAGACATTGCCATCTTTAGTATAACTTCAGAGCTCTTCATTCTAAACACTATGGATATATTTTTTTAAATATTAGAAATTTGAAATACTGCATTTAGCCCCTTAAAAGAACTGTCATTAGAGAAGTTGTGTCCCCTCCTATCACTTTATTTCAGCATTGGCGCTTTGTCTGTGTTGAAGATGGATGAGGCACAATCCACTATTGTTCTGGAATTAGGGTGAAGGGTTATTAATTAAGATTCTTGTGTAACTTGCCATTTTTCGGGTGCACTTGCAGTTCTAAGGTTGCTCGTTCATGTAATAGGAAGGACTTTCAACACAGATGGCGTGAGGGAGGAGAATCCTGCCACTGCACGCTATCAAGGTGGAAATATTCATCCTTATTCGAGCAGAGCGCTCCCTTCCGAATCCTGCTAGCAAAAGTCTACAAACTTGCTGATGTGTTGCCTGCTTGCTTTTCTCCTCTCACCTTGCTCATTATGACTTTGCTTGGCATGTGCGAAGGAAGTAGCATCAGAATGGGGGCAGCCGCACTGGTGGCGGTTGATAAACATCCTCTTCTGTAAATATTTAGCTGAGTTGTAGACTCACCAACTTTTCCTGGGCCTGGCTAGCGGTGCAGTTCGTCAGCTCCTGCATCTCGTCTGCCAGCTCCATCACGCGTTCCACACTCTGTGCTGTCACACAGTAATGTCGAATAAAGATGGCTTTGATCTGGCTGCCTCCACACACTGTCCCATCAGGGCGTGGGGTTGCCAGTACAGTAGGTTACTTCAGGTTTGGCATGATTCACGTTTGGCATGTTAATTCGTTTGGCCCTGGGGTGTTGAACAGCCATTTTGAAGTACGAAGAGAGACAGATAGGAGGGAGAGGCAGCCATATGAGGACTAAACCTGCTTCTTATGACAGCTCTGATCGTGGAGAGGAAGAGATAGCATGTGATCAAAGCACCTAGTTGGCATGTGTCATAAGAGAGGAATACAGGTGTGTGTGTGTGTGTGTGTAAGTTAAGTGACAGCATGAAAGAGCTCTACCTGTTTCTGCAGAGACGAGAAGAGCAGCTGATGGATTAAAGGGTTATCTGTACGTAAACGGGGGAGAGGGGGATGATGAAGAGGGTAGAGGGAGAGCAGGGAGCTGTCAGGTACAGCAGCGACTGGAAATGCAGGGAACAGCTGATCGTACTCGCCACGGAAAGGAGAAGGAGCTGAAAGAGGAGCCGAGTGGGTTCTGGCTGTGATGAGGACGTCAGAGTATCAAAGTATAGGGCTTTTTTGAATGATGCTATAAAAGAGGGGAAGGCTTGGAGAGCGATATGAGGTTTGATGGGACAATAAAGTAATGAGATTTATGATGGAGAGTAGAGGAGGACAAGGACTTAGGTATGTTGTTGGTCTTGTTCTGCATCTAGAAGTGAAAAAAGCTAATTCTGAGGAGCAAAACTTGGAAGAAGCTGAATGCATTTTCCAGTTCAGTCGAGTCAAATTTCTGTTTGATATGTTTAGGTGTAGATGAGAGCGTACTACGTATCAGTCATAGTCAGATGTATGATTAGGACAATTCAGTCCAGAGGGTTACCAACGTGAACTGGACTATTTTCGCTTGTTGTGGATCTGAGCTGAACAATTAATCCAAACATTGTGGAAATCACAATGTAAGATGTATGATAAAGGTCAAATAAAACATAATGGTGCTGTTGAGTTTAAGATTAAGTCATGTTCTCCAAAGCACAAGACCATGGCCGCAGGAGAATTCTGATTATTTTTGTATTATGTAATACAATTGTGAGAAGATTTACTTCCTTTATTAGCTTACTTATTCTGAGCACAATGGCTCCTGTAGTCAGTAGATTTCAGAAAACAGTTGCTGATCTCAGAATAGTAACAAGCTATGTTGACTGCTTGATATTTTGGCCAGTGTGGGCAGATAGGACCTTCCCCAGGAGCCTATGTTTATGTTCTCACTCCCACCACAAAACCATCTACCCCCTGACTTAAGGGAACATTCTCATGTGGTTTTAGTGGTGCAGTTTGGTTTTCGTACATATGAAAAGCTGGAGAACTGGTCCGCTGATTTGGACCAGACTAAACAAACTATAGATCTGAAGCTCTATAGGATAAAAAAAAGTCTAACACTATGAATATTTAAGGCTCAGTTACAGCTGAAGGATCTATTTTCTTTCTGCGGTTTAAATACAAAGACATGTTGTGATGATCAGGGAGAGACATTTTCATCTGTGGGTGCTATTAAAACTATAATGCAGCCATTAGCTGACTACTGCCACAGGAAGTTACAGCATGATGCCTCAGAAAGTGCTTCCGTATCTGATAAAAGTCTGTGGTGTCGGCTCTTATATGCTCTCTTTAAAGATTAATGACCTAAATTAGAGTTGAACAGGAAGGTGGGCTGTGACCTGAAGGATTTTTCTTAAAGACATTGAACGGTCACTCGCTGTGTGTGGAACCAGGACGGAGAACTTTACCTGGACTTGACCCCAGACCCGTTGAGTGCAGGTGTGGGTTCACAGGTCACATATTTCAAGTGTATGTGTCACTGTTTGGCTGTTTAGTCTAAGTTATAGTCACCAACCAACAACTCGAAGAACATTCAATCAAATCACAGCACAGACTATCTTGTCTTATAATTACAGAATCATCATTATGGCTTTGTATCCTCTTATCTCCTTCCATCACAGAACAATGATGCATTCTACATAAACTGTTGCTATCCTTTTTTTTTTTTTTATGATAATTGAGCTCAGCCTAAATGCTATAGCTTCAATCAGACACTGAAAACACCCAGTTTGGTGTTTATCTTTTGAGAAACTTGATTACTTTGGTGAGCTAATTTAATGCAAAATTAGTAACTATAATGCTGGGGGAAAAAAATCCTCAAATCATTAAAAAAAAGTGCCTGTAGTTCATCTATCCATGCTGAGGGATCGTGTGTGTTCCAAAGGAGCAGTGCAGCTGTTATCTGGGAACGACATCTATGAAAATGGTGTCTTTTTTTATTCGCAAAAGTATTTAGTGGGAGTAAACACTGTGTCCAATGTTTACGCCTATTCAGTCACCAAAGAATGCAGTCTCTTTTGTTTTTTGTTTTTGTTTTTTTGCATTGAATCTTTCTGTCTACTATCGCAAACATAAAGGATGTAGGTGGAGACATCCTGGTGGTTTTCATCGTGTTTTACTGTCTACTTGTGGTTACGTGGTTTTCTGCTTGTGTTTTTAGAAGGTACATCTAATATAAACATGATCTTTCTTCCATTTGATGACTTGCTTGACTTGCTCGGCCATCTTTTGGAATGCTGGAGATCTGCAGATTAATGAGGTTTGAGGTATTTTTGTTTGAGCATCTAGGTACTCCATTGTGTCCTCTTCTGTGGCTGACAGCTTGTGATAAAAAGATTATATTTGCATGTGTTTGGTGATTTAAAGGAGCCTTAATGGTGCCTTAAAGTCTAGAATTTCTTTTAGCCTGCACACACTGATAAGGTTTGTAATAGGGATTGAAAAGTCAGCTTTGATCTAAGCTTAAGAGCCTGTTAATGTGCAGAATGCTGTTAGTTTACGCAGAGTTGAAAATGCTAAAGATAAGAGTGAATCTATTGCAACTCAGCATCGGTACAGTAAATGGCATAACAGTGGAAAAGCTTTTAATACAGTGAGAGTCACTTTGTGCAGTGGTTACATGCGCCTAGAACAGAAAAAGCAGGAGAATAGTCGACTAACTAGCTCCCTGCTTTTCACAAGTGTTGGCATGGCAACCAGCAGAGCATGACTGTAGGCATAATCAGTGGCGTTGGAATGAATTTTGACAAGTCAGATTGTTTGGCTGGAGCTTTGTTGTGTAACAGCAAAAAAGACAAGATCAGATTCAGGCACCCGTTGTTCCATCTCACACTGACCTTTTCCGTCAGCGTGTCTGACTCAGTCTGTACACAAACCTTTATTTTTCTCTTTATCCTGTCCTTCCCGATTTTGTCTTTGACCTATTGTGCAGTTTTCAGTACTAGGCTATACTGTACTCATCTGATGTTTGAATACTGTATGCATCACAAGGCTCTGATAAAGTAGGTCAAAAACAATCTATGACGCAGAGGCCTTTAAAGATAATACTGTATAAAGGTGGTCAGGTTAATAATAAGCAAACTCCAGGTAGGTCAAGGTCCTACTGTTTATTTCTAGATGTGTGCTGCATTGAAAGCTCTGTTACATCCCTCGGCAGACCGGAGTGATGCAAATGTTTATACTGTCCACACATATGGTTATGTGTCTTCACTTTAGAGCTACTGTACTTCCAAGCTTTATTTAGTAACTGAGTTTTTGTTGCACCTTTTTATATAACCAAAACAGTGAAGAAATCTCAAGCCCAGAACATGAAAATAAACACAGAAAACCATAAAAATAAACTTACACAAACTGAAATGGTGAATAAATAGGGAGTAAAAATAAGATGGTGAAAGCTACTCTAATGGAATGAATTCATTTATGAGCTGTTGACTTGGAAATTAATCACATTACAATTTTGACCTGTTTGTGTAATTTTTTTGTCTGGAGTTTTGTGAATCCAGCTTCTTATGTTTGTTTATTTTCTGTTTCTTTTCCTCCTCTCTGACAGTAAACTGAATATTTTTGGCCTTGGACATCATAGGGCTTTGGGAAACATTATTCGATATCTGTTACCATTTTCTGACATTTTATAACCAAACAACTAATCAGTTCAGCAAGAAAATAATAGTTTTAGACCTAAAAAAGACACATAGTGTTAAACATTGAAAGTAGGTTTTTATTTTACTTTTCACCTCTGATTCAGCACAATGTGGAATCATTTATTCCATATTTGCTCATTTACTGGAGTGTGGATGGTATTAAAATATCTGTCAGTTAATCAAAACACACCAGAGATACCTGACTTTATTTCAGTTTTAGGTCCTGCTTGTGGAAAGAAACACATTTATGGAGTGAAGCTGATGGTTTCAGGGAGCTGTAGCATCAGGGTGTTTTTAGGACCATCTCGCTCCCTTTGAGGTCTTAAATGACGCAGCAGAATTTTCACCTTTTCAAGGGCTTCTATTTTGCCCTCTGCTTTTCTTGTGATGTACTCCTGCTCTTTTCCAGGAGAAAATAGCCAGCTGGTATCCTCAGCTGTTACGTTTTTTTGTCCAACAAATGAGCTGTTGGGTGTTAAAATAAACATTCAGAAGGTGGCCACCAGTTGAAGGAGGAACAATAAAAGTGACAACAAACCGCGTTACTGAATTATAGATGCAAACTGTCCTCATTAGATTCCATTGAACATTAGAGCCTTATGCACTACTCCCAACTCTGTTAGACACACACACACTCACAGACACTGAGATTACAAATCCTCGCCTTCGGCTTTGTTTCTCGTATCACACTATCATCAGTCAGTCGCTGTTATGTAACTACTCTGTCTGTGTTTGTGTGTGCACACAAAGGAATGAACTCACACAAACCAAGAAACTCTCAATTTATAATATTGTATTAATAGCGTGAACTGAAAATGAGGCTATTTGGAGTAGATTTTCCTCTGAGCTTGCATATAGTTGTAAATTTTGTGGAAGTCAAGCTGCAGCTTTTAATGCTGATACAGGCATTCAGCCTGCAGTTCCATCACATAATAAAAGCCTCTTTCAGTGTGTTTTTAATTAAAGAAAACAATGGTTCCTTGACAGAATTAGGGTGCAAATGTGGGCTGATAATTGCAGCAAGTCTTTATGCAAATCACATTTCGCAGGCTTTGCTGAGATCTTATAAAATAGCTCTTTTATTTACTCAGATTTGACTAATTAAAAAAAAGTCTGTCTTTCTGGGAGATCTTTTCTTCTCTTCCTTTTTCAGTTTGTTCACCATTTGTCCAACAAGCCACAACTCACCCTGGTACTTTGTAGTTGTTTACGTTCATTTTAATTTATCGACAGCCTGAAGGCGCAGACCCAAAAGGAAAGCATGGAGTAATTATCGATAAATTATATTCTTTTAAAACTGTGCCGCTGCATTCTTTGAGTTTACAGTTGAATTCTGGCAGAATTGCCTCCAGATTTAATGGGCTAAGTTAAAGCATGCAGACGAACGGATCCATCTGGCTTGTTTTCAGCAGACCGCAGTTTTTGTAATCACCCACCTTCTCTCGTCTCTTAAATTCATTCATTCAGTCAGGAATCCACATTGACAGCAGCGGCTAACCTTACTGCTCAGACTGTGTATGAAACTACTCTAATATATTCCCACAGGAAGGCTTCCCACTCTGTAATTTGTTGACTGCTGCAGAAGGGCTAAAGAGCAGCAATACGCTTTAATGCACTTATAAACACAAGGTACACATAAACACATAGACGTGCACTATGCAATACAGCCATGAGGAAGATTTGAGAATGGTACTCGGGGAGAAATAATTATAGATGGCATTGAATATCCTGCTCTCTGCCGTGTGCAAACAGTGTTTAGCCAAGAGGGCCTGCTTACTTCACATGTTTACACCATGGCACTACTTGGCAGAAGGGTTGCATTACTGTAGTTTCAAGTGTGTCTGAGTGTGTCTGGTTTGCAGCGAAGGCTCTCGTCACCACTGTTAGGAATAAAAGATGCTGCATTCTGATGTTTCCCTGAGACCAAAGTACTTTTACATCCAAGCGCCGGCAAACAAAACACGCTCTCCCAGTCCCTCCTCAAGCCCTGTAAAACTGGTGGAGCTTTTGTAGAAATGATCTCTGACATCCTGAGCTCAGAGTGGGACTAGTCGTAGGCTGTGTGTTCTGCATGAGTAAGTGACTATTCGCCTGCGGGTACATGTGTGTATAAGGATATCGATGCATGAATGCATGAAGCGCTACTCTCACATACCTGGAGCTGTTGTATTTGTAACATAGGATAGATTGTAATTGAATATGCTTCCCTGAGCTGGATGTGAAAGTTTATTACCAGCTCCTGTGTGGAGGCGATAGCACAGTAACCCTCTGGGAGTAAGACAAGGGAGGGTAGGAGAGGAAAAAGACCAAGACCTTGATTGAGTTTAAATGAGAGCAGAGGATGAACTCGGTGAAAGCAAGAAAAATCCGTATTAAGAGCAAAACAAGCAAGGAAAAACCAACAATGTTCCTTTTTAAGTCAACAGTATTGATTTACTGTACACGTGTCAATGTTTTTCTCCATATGTTATTTTTGCAAATGTGTACATTTCTGCACACGCACCTCCTCCTCCAGTTTTTAGGGGTCGAAGGACAGACTGTGCTGTATATTGTGCAGAATGTAAACATCACTGAGGTGTGGGATATTGAGCTGTATAAATAAAAAATGGAATTGAATAGAACAGCTGCGATGTTCCTTTGAATTGAGTTTTGAGGTGTTTACACAGACAATACAGCATAATTTATGAAGTGACACATTTTTCTATCACCATATCACAACAGCAAATGGAAAAAAAAGTCTAATCATAGCAGAGCTTTATTGTAAGTTATGCTCCTCTGCTTCACATATTCAGGATTTTCATTTTCACTGCAACAAAGACAGAGTTGAAGTGACCTGCGAGGACAGAGAGATGAAAGAAGGAAGGAAAGGTGGGGGTGCAAACAGAAGAAGACTGAACGATGTGCATTGTGATGATAAAGCCAGCAGGCCTGAGTTTGCTGTGTTTAATTGAAGCTAACACAGCGCCTCTTGTTATTCTGGCCTTGTACATTCCTCCACTGTACACTGGGAGATTGACAGAGTGGGGGAGGAGGGGATATGCAGAGGAGCATAAGACAATATGATGTGACACGGTCGAAAAGAGGGAGAAGGGGGTGCATGCTATCATGTAGGTGTTATCAGGTTAAGCCACCCACCACTGGCTGTCGTCATGGAGACACCATGGTAACTGCCAGGTGTTCAGTCAAGAAGGAGCAAGACTTTTCTTATCCTTAAGGGTTTCTGCACTTTTTTCCCCCCTCATTATATGTTCAGCACATTCACATGTCGTTCATATTCCTGTATGTTAGTTTTTGGGTTTTAGAAACTCCTACATACAAACAGTGACATTTGATTTAAACCAACTGCTCTGATCTATATCTCAGAAGTATCATATACATGTGATCTCTGTGTATGTTTGTGGGGTCAAAGCTGGGGTTAAATCATGCTTTTTTCTGATTATCACTCTGTGTATGGGCTGCTTTATATATAGAGGCTGGTGTGTATATGTCTCTGTATGGCTTTCCAATCTTTAAACCTATAAGCTGATTCGATAACGTGCTTACAGAGATCTCTGTTTCAATCCGCCGGTGTTAGCTGTGTTACATCACTGCAGCCGGCTCGGACTGAGTGAGTGTGTGTTTACGTATAAATGTGTGTCGCTCTGCAAAGTTGGGGGTGGGCGCTGTGAAGATGTGGAGGGCTAAGGGCTAACAGACGCTCGGCACATGGGAGCGCACTAGATACAATGACGCACACGTGCTTGTGCCACAGGCTCAGTGTACACACACACACACACACACACACATACAGTAAGCAAAGGAAAGCACACACAGACGGACCTTTGCTCTCAGTCTTAAAGGCACAATGTACCAGTGTTAAACACACACAGTGCCAGTGTCTGTCCAGCAGTACAATGATTGGTCTCTGTTTGGCTTGTTTTAAAAGTAGAGGACAGATCAAATACATATACTGATGCAGTAAATGTATAGAAGAGCCAATCACCCAGAACCTGACATCCTATTGATTAGATAAGACTTTGATTCTGCAACAGGGAAATCCACTGTTCAAGGCAGCAACAGAATAAATAAAGTGCAAGAAAAACATGTGCATGCATAAAGAGGGTGCAAAATACAACAATATAAAAATAATTGTAGTAAGTAAGGAAACAAGGTTATACACATATTTACATAGGAATGGCACTGCAATATGATATATATAGTTATTTTCACAGACATAAGTAGGAATTTACAGATTTCAGCTTGGATTGAATTTTCATTTTTGTTTTTCATGGTTTACCAGGGAAATCTTCATTTTCAGGAGCTGGAAAAGCATTTAAGGGCTGGGTGATCTCACTATTTTGGATTGGATTGTGATTATTTAGCAATGTGATCTACTTTTATAGACACTTGGTGTCATAAAAAAATAAATAACAGCATAGCCAACGCTTTCCTACGCAGCTAACGTTTGTTCTAAATGACCTGTTTATCAGTTTAATTACTGAATTTTACAGACAGTACAAACACAGGTCACTAGGCCAGTGACTTTATTTCAGTCCATTTATTGTGATACTTTACCGTCTGTCCTCACTAATGTGTTCAAATTTAGGCCACATTAACTTTCAGAGTTAGTGTAATGTGTTGTTTTGCTGCTGTGGAATAAATAAAGAGCTGCTGTGAGTCTGTGATTGTCTGGTCTGGCCTCTGTTCTCTAATATGCAGTGAGTCTGATCCACACAGATGCTTTAGAACTACAGTGGAGTGTAAAAGTGTTTTTGACTCAACTCCAGCAGAACAAATGAAGTGCCCATATGTGGTAATTAATTCAACAATGCAGAATTTCAAATCATACAATAACAGACAGCATCACACTCACGAAATCCTCCGGAAAAATATTTTGTACTGTAGATCAGTTGTAATTCAACTGAGAAAACTGTGATTCAGATCATGGGTCAGGATTCTACCTGAAAATATCATATAATCTATTGGTCAGATTGCTTTGCCCAACAGGAGAGAATATTTTTGCTTATTGATAGTCCCATATGGTTCAAAGCTTTTTTTTTCATGAACAATTAACACTCAAGAACAAAGCTGTTTTATAACAAACTATTTTTGAATTATATTCTACATGTACTATATACAGTGTATATGACAAAAGTAACAAAAACCCCTTGCAGTAGTTGACTGTTTGTTATGAAGTTCAAATACCTTGATTTTAAATGAAACGCCACAAGTAAACAAAGACCTATTTCTAATATTACATGTTCATTTACTTTGTATTTAATATATTACAACAACTAGGTGGTAATAGGTGGTTTCTAAAGGAAGCACCAATCTTGACAGTCTCCTTGACTTTTCCACATCAGAAAAAGTATAAAGTAATATAATATAAAAACAGAAGCGAGACAAAGGCCAGAATATGACGTAAAAACAGATTTCTGAATATTTCATTTACTCCGATCACCTTGAATCAGGGTGGACAGGACCTCCTAGTAGATGCAGCGTGGAAAAGAGTAGTTTCCCACTAGAAGCAAAAAAGTCTCACAGTATATAAGTCATTTTTTGTTATGTTTGGCTGTGATCACTGACTACTGGTGGCAACATCTCAAGAGTAAACTATTTGGGGCAGGTGGCAACTCCTAACAGCTTTTATTATTCCAAACCAACTCCACTGTTCATGCTCATAAATAAAGTGTTAGCCAGAGGGTTTAAAGAGTGTGCTCATATCCAGGAAATTAGCAGTAAAAGTGCAATCCAAAATACAAATGGCAGTAAAAATGCAGTTGGCAAAAGCGGCCGGCCCGTAAGAGGATAAGTGAGGGAAAACAGCGAGTTGACGAAACGGGGATATGCTCTCTAATGTGCAGTTACTTGTGACAAAAGAATACAGTATAACTGTGTCTGTTTCCGAAGCGTTACAGTAAACGTGGGAAGATGAGATACGACCGAAGTGGGAAACGGGAAAAGCAGAGTTAAAAGGGATGAGAGAAAAGTAAAGAGGAAATTGGAGAGACAGATGGGAGTTGATCCTGCGGAAGGACGCTCCTCAGGGTCCTCACATCCTTCTCCTGTTTCCGATTAAATTACCCAACTTCAACTTGTGTGCTTCCTGATTCCACTGTGTTTAATGTGAAACGTGCAGCCGTTGTTTAAGTGATGGTCTTTTTGATGTTTCACACAAACTCATCCTAGCTTTCTTTTTTTGTGTGTGTGTTCCAGATAAACCTGCGGCTCATTTTAGTCAGCGGGAAGACGAAAGAATTCCTGTTCTCCCCCAATGACTCTGCAGCAGACATCGCCAAACACGTGTACGACAACTGGCCGATGGGTGAGTTACTGCACTTAGACATGAAAAGGACCAATAACTTTAAAATTTATTGTCGGATTTTTCAATGTTTTTCCTTCTGCGTCAAAGTATAAATTCAGGAAAACTTGACTTAAAATGACAGAAGTTTATGCTTTTTCTATTTCTTAGTGTTCATGAGCATTTTTGTACTTAATTTTGATTTGATAGAAATTAAAAGCCAGACTTTTTCTGCGAAGCTTCAATAAGTGACATTTGTTAAGTTTGTGTTGAAGTCTGTTTTGTGTTCAGCCTTTTGTTTGTTGATGTTGGTAAACTCGACTTCAGTATAATTAGTCTTGTACAGGGGAGCGGAAAAGAGACTTCAAGGTATTCAAGGGTGAGAATGAATGTCACTGTTTGGATTTTTTAGGGAAAACCCAACTCTCTTTTTCTACATATAATAAGTATACAGGCAGTTATTATGGATGTAGATGTTTGAAATAGTCAGAGATGGTGCTCATTTTTAAGATACAATACAGTCAGTTCACATACCACAAAAGAAAAAACAAAAAAGAGCTATTAATACGTGTGCATTTCTTCACCTGTATGACCTTTACAGGAGTTAAAGCTACATTCTTATATTAGATAATTGACACTTAAAAGGACTTGGTTGTAGCTCTTCTTTATTTTTGTTTTCAGATCTATGGATCTGTGTTTTGGGGCCTTTTGTGCCTCCGTCTTAAAGTTGTACTGAAAGAAGAGAAGGGACTGACATAAAAAATGCAAAATCAAATCTCACTCAGGCTGGGAATCAAACCAGCGATGTTATGGTTTGTCGTTGGCTCGGGTGCAAAGCCTCCCCTGATTTTGTATCTGCAGACTAATAATACAAGCCAACATAACACACTCCACCCTTTTGAGTAAAGATGGGAAATTGTAAATCATAGCTGCATCTGAGTTGTGTTACTTACGTGTCTGCGTCATGTTAATGGTCAAATGTAAACATGTACCATCTTTTGGTATATGGGTTTATTCATATTTATTGGAGTGTTTACGGTTTTGCCAGTCTGCACATAGATAATATGGACACATGTTGTGGTATGTAGTTATAAATCATACTATTGCACAAGCACAGCTGTACTGTCTCTGCTTTACAGTATTTGCTGAACATTGAGCTGCTAATGTTTACATGGAAACCAAATAATCAGACTTATCTGTGCTGTATTTTCTACAAGGTGGAGTTTCATGTTCAAACCCACTGCTAATTACTTACATGTAGGTTTGTATAACACTGTGGGAATGTGTGAGTCTTTGGTGTAGGTAATTAGAGTGCCGTCTCCTTCCAGCCTGGTTATCATTGCGTATAGGAATGTGGGATCATGTACAGCCACCTCTCTTCTGTAATACACCCACTCCCAAAGTACCGCTCCACCATCTGATACTGCTGTGCTGCTGACCTAACCCAGCACCACCTTAAAATCTGAACCGACTACAGCCTGTTCTGACGTGTTACAACTGAACATCCCATTGTAGTGGATGTAAGGAAGCCTGAAGCGCATGGAACGCTATAAATCACCTTTTAATACTTAGGGTCATTTTTGGAGGCACCCCGTGTTCCTAGTAGACAACGGATCTGAACCCTGTGAGACCCAAACCAGGCATTCAGCACCAACACCCTCCGTTAACTGTAGCTGGATCACAAACATCTGGTGGCCAGACTCTGCTGCTGTGCAACTCCCCCCGCTGTTTTCCCTCTCATTTATTGCCTTAGTTTCTGTCTTCGACTCTTCCCAAGCCACACCTAGTGTTCTTCTCTGGCTTTTACTCTTTCTCACATTCTGTAATGCATCCCGCAAAACCCACATATTATACATTCTGCATGAAAGGATATCAAATAAAATCCCTAAAACGGCTTTAAATATCTTCAGCGTAGTTGTTAGTGATCTTAACCATGCAATAAGTGATTTATTTTTATTTTGCTACACTGCTGGTGACCTTTAACCATGAAAGAGCTGATTTATTTTCAATTTATTACAGGTTGACAATTCAGTAATCAGACAGTCTTTTTTTTTTTTTTCAAATCAACAAACAAACTTAACAAATACATTTGTGTGTCTCATTTCCGTAAACTCTCTCAAAACATTCATAAAGCACTGAAGTCCAGGCTTTCTATAAAAGGATAAAGCATTGGAAATTAAGACAAAGGTGTTGATGAAAAAATCGGAGAAAACAACACAGATGTATGTTGAAAAGTGAGGCCTTTCTCCACTTTGTTTCTTGTCTTTAACTCTGCTTTCCATCCGTCTCCACCCTTTTTTGTTTCAGACTGGGAGGAAGAGCAGGTCAGCAGTCCTAACATCCTGAGGCTGATCTACCAGGGCCGCTTTCTACACGGCAACGTAACACTAGGAGGTGAGAAAGCATACTAACACACACCCACTTGCACAAGAAAGTACACCCAAAAAAAAAAAAGCCTTCATGCTCTCATGCACATGCACACTAAAATCACAGCAGTGTGTTGCTGGAAAGTTCTTTGCTGTTCTCATCTTTTTCCTGAGCCGCAGAACAGAGGTACCTCAGTGCCCTGGACAAGCCTGCTTTGACGGAGCGAGGGAGGAGAGAGGAAATAGAGAAAAAGAGAGGAAAGAGACTGTCAGGAAAGGGGCAAGACTGGCGTTTGAGTAGACCTCAGGCAGCACAAGGAAGAGAGAGAAAGAAAGGGAGGGAGGAAGGGAGGGAGGGGTGTGAAAATGAATGCCATGAGTGGAGAAGAAAAAAAAAGGTGAGGGGGAGAAGGAGGAGGAGGAGGAGGGGGGGGTGCTTCTTTTGAGGTGGCGTGCTTCACTTCTCCCTGGCTTTTAGGCTCTTTGGTCTACGTAACTCAATTCTGATTTGACTGGTGTTTTGTGTTGTAAGTGGGGTTATGGTCGCACTCATTCCATTACTGCACTGCCTGATAATTCCCTTATCTTTAGTTAAAGACTTTAAGAATCCTCTTAAAGTCCAGCCCAAACTCAGATTGGTTATAAATGCAAACACAGACCTCATTTAGGAATCACGAGTGATAAACCGATGCATGTAACAGTAGAAGTATAGCAACTAAAACATTGAATGCGTCACAACTGAATGCATCTGCTGAAAAGTGCAATTTATTTTAACATTAGAAGGACATTTCAGGTGTTTGAAGCTCAACTGACAGAAATTTCATCACAGTGGGTGTTTATTTGGTTTCCAGGCACTTTAAGAGAACCATAAAATGGGTGTGTTTCCGTTAACCTTTTTTAATTCCCATTTTCAATTTGTGTATCGAGACCTGAATGTTTGCAAGAGCTGCAAAAGTCAGCCTATCAATAACTGATGAATGCAAATAAGTACAATGGAAGCAGATTTATCTAATAATTACAGAGCATGTGGATTAATACATGAGGCCAAAAAATTGCAGTAAATTGAAGGAAGTCTGTCAAACTGAGCTAAACCAGTTAAAACCAGCATGAGGCTTATGCATACCAGTACCTTAATCACCAGTTCAGGTTTGTTCACTGTATCAAACATTAACTGGCAAATGTGCGATTAACAAACGCATAATATTCACATAACCAGAAAGAATGGAAATATGTATAAACGTGTGTGTGTGTGTGTGTGTGTGTGTGTGTGTGTGTATATATATATATATATATATATATATATACATATACACACACACACACATACACATATACATATGTATGTATGTTTATATTTATGATTTTTTTTTACCTCCGCCAACGAACGGCTGAGATTATGTTTTCATCTGGGTTTGTTTGTTTGTCTTTAGGCACGATAACTCCGAAATTTATGGATGGATTTTCATGATATTTTCAGGAAATGTTGATACTGGCACAAGAAACAAATTATTACATTTTTGTGGTGATTGGGGGGAGTGGATTTGATCTGCCTTGGTGGAGGTCTGCACTCTCCGAGTGCTTTTCTAGTTGTTTTATTTAATGTAAATGTGATTAAACTGTGTTATCGGTGAAGACATCCTTTCAGTTGGAGTTATTATATTGATTTGAATCAACTCTGCAGCTTCTGCCTTTAGTTGATAGAATGGTTTCTGCACAGTGTGTTTCCTTGGTACAGTAGCTTGGTTAATTTTCTGAAAGCTGCTAAGAGTCGTAAAGTACCAGTGTATGACTTTGTAAAGTCAGAAATACTGTAGTGCACTGACTCACCCTTACATCTTCTCTCAATTTCTCCCCCGCCAGCTCTCAAACTGCCCTTGGGGAAGACCACAGTGATGCATTTAGTTGCCAGAGAGACTTTGCCTGAGCCAAATTCCCAAGGTAACCAGCTCTCCGTCTCCCTTCTTTCCTTTCAGGCAGCCTTTCACACACTAAACAACTTAAAATGTTCTGCTCACAGCCATTATTTATCTTTACACATGGCTTCTGTTTTAGAAACAGTCACTGGTGCAAATACTTGGCTCCCTTAAGTGAAACCCCTGGACACAGAGCAGTTTTGGAAGAAAACGCAGCTCATATAAATCATATTCTGTGACCGTTCTCCTTTATGTGAATATGTAGCAGAAGGAGAGTGCATCTAAGCATGTGATGATTTCACCCAGATACATTTTATTTCTTTGACTTTCTCAGATTTATCTGTTCCAAAAACCAATTTAATCTTCTTTTCATTTTGGGTAAAAGTCGACTTGTTTCACGCTAATCAGAGACAGACTGAGCTACAGCTTCAAGCTGTTAACCTCTCTTTACTCCAACTAGCATTGTGACAATAACACCTTTCCAAACAAACAGAGCCATGTTTTCTTCCTCTATCACTTGTGTTTAAGCTCTAATTGCTGTTACTGTTTTTGTTTTCTTTTCTTTTATGTATAAAAAAGGAAGAAACAGTAGAAATATTGAATGGAATTCTTGGATTTACCCAGGAGTACCAGCCTGACTCAAAACACACACTGTGTTACATGAAAATACTTTATATATTTATTGTGAATCCTATAAAAGCACATAGAATAAGGCTTACTACAGAGGCTCTGTGAGGGTTTAGGTCTTTCTGTATTTTTTATATGATAAAAGAAATACAGAATATTACACCAGACCAGTCTGCTCTGCTGTGGCCATGTAGCCTGGTTCGGTGTTGTCAGTTGAACGGTGGGTGCTTACGCACCTAAAGCTGAATTGATATGTATCATTATTTTCTCCCTTGGTACGATTTGTTATTGCTGAAAACCAACAAACATTGAGGGTATTTAGAAAATGTAGGTGTTAGTCAAAGAGCAGGGACCTCAGCTCCAACATGAACCATCATGGAAGTCTGTTAAAGTTGGAATACTGCCAAAGGCCACTGGGTTTAGCTCCAGAACCCCCCCCTTTAAATTCTCTCAAAAAGTGACTTTTTTAAAAATAATTTTTAAATAATTATTATTTGGCGTCTCCATGACCTGGTCCATCTGTAAATTATTTCTCCATTGTTAAGTTCTCAGCTCCTGTGGAAGACTTTCACATCCCCTGTGTCAGACTTTTGATTGACAGGTCTACGTTTCAGCTCACCCGCCTGCTGAGTCTCCATTTATCTAGTAAAACACATTTTCCTGTCAGACTGCTAGGTCATACCAAAATTACTATAAAATGATCTATGTCACACAGTTTTTGATTAAGTTTATAATTTTGCAGTCGGCAAGCTAGCGTTTAGCATTAGCTCATCTGGAACCATCATGCTCCTGTAGTGCTGCTCTTTTTGTCCAAATATGGTCACATCCTGCTCCAAAAACCCATCATGACGACAGCCAAAATTGCACGTTTCTAGCGTCCAAACAGCAGTTTATAAACCAATGGGTGACGTTTGAGTTCCTCCGTCCACTAATTATTTGCAGCTTATGGTCTTGCTACAGTGTTAAACTAACTCTGGGGTAGTTTGTTTGAGGTGTGAACTTGATCCAGCCTGGATCCACCACACACATCAGGTGTAATCTGTAGGTCTGAGCTGAGCATCTCCTGCAGAAAGGTGTGTTTTTGTCCTGAGGTGTGACAGAATGTAAACAGGAGCACCTGGTAGTGATGCTCTTGACTTTTTTTTTTTTTTTTTACCTTGGGAAAACACATTCATCAGCTAATATGGACCACAACAAAGACACTTGAAGTGTAAGAACAGCCTCAGATTAACATTTGTTTACCTTTGTGATGCTGATAAAGTGTGTGTGTGTTTTGCAGGTCAGAGGAACAGAGAGAAGACCGGGGAGAGTAACTGCTGTGTCATTCTGTAAATACACACCTCCGCTGTCGGCCCTCCATCCTTTTCATCCTTTCTCGCCCTCAACGTCCTGGACCTGATGAGCTTGTCCTCTGTCCTGGAGCCTGTCCACAATGCGGATACACAAAAACACACAAACACACACACACAGCTTTTTCTTCCTGTGTTTCCCCCTCTCTGACACACTCGAACATGCATAGGAAGACCGCAGGCTCATGCTGATCCAGGACCCGTGTTTGGGAGCTGAATATTGATTAACAATAGAGTTGATTCCTTTGTTGTACTTGATTCTGTGTCATAACTGAAAATTAGAGGAAGGAACTGGATTTGCATGTTTTATTTTTTATTACTTAATGCACACCTTGTTAAGCCTTCTGCCACACAGATACACACATACACACTCATACAGTCGACACACCTCGTCGAGCCATCCTCAGTTGGTCTGTTAACAGTCAGTTTTTAGCTGGTTGTCATAGTAATGCAGTGCCCAAGTTTGTGTGTGGCCTTGTTTTTTTCATGCAGACCGCTGAGAATTTTAACCACTAACAACTCACACACACACACACACACACACACACACACACACACACACACACACACACACAAATATATATATAAAAATATAAACACACACACACA
>JAPTYQ010000007.1:22369119-22397769 GCA_029814465.1 Ostorhinchus cyanosoma
CTCGATTTTTGCCAGAATGAATATAAAGATAGCTTTGCAGCACCTGGAGGGTTCAAATTCAAACTTTTTGAACTATTGGGGTCCAAATACACAAATAAATGAACCAAAGACTAATAAAAGTGGGTTGAGCTAAATATGACCCCTTTCAAGTAATACATTCTCC
Organism: Ostorhinchus cyanosoma; assembly: GCA_029814465.1. Lineage (NCBI taxonomy): Eukaryota > Metazoa > Chordata > Actinopteri > Kurtiformes > Apogonidae > Ostorhinchus > Ostorhinchus cyanosoma. The sequence continues at coordinate 22,369,283 of JAPTYQ010000007.1, forward strand.
TACCATAGCAGTGGAGGATCTCTTGTCCTGCAGTGATAACTTTGGCTGCTCTGACAGTTACAGTGACACTATGAGAGATATTGTCACTGAACTCTGGAGGCAGATCAGCACTGACTCCAGTTCTGAACGCCAGACTGGTGTTTGGACAGCAGGAGTGATTTAGAAGACTCAGAGTTGGGAATATTGCTGTAGCAACACAGATTTCTTGACTGGACAGCACTTGTGAGTTTGCTGCTCCTGTGAGATGAAAAAGCAAAAAGTAAAAGGTCATGGCAAAAATTTATAGCTAAGGATTTTTTTTTTAAAAAAAAGCACATCAGCAGAACTCAATTGGTTAAATTTAAGGTGCACTGTGGAGGATGTACTGTAATGGCATCCAGAGATTGAACCCCCCCCCCCGCCTCTGTCCCCACACTACCTTTTGAAGAAGCCACAGTAAGTGATAAACAAGTGGAAAATGTGAAATGCCATCACTAGCTCCAGTGTTTGAGTTGTCTGTTGTGTCCATACTAATTACTGTCAACATTGTTAGAGGCGACCTGCTCCCTCTCAAAGTACAAACAGGTCATCTTAATGGCTCATTTGTGCTCAAAGTTAAATGTGATTACAGATTTAACCTTCTGTCCATAATATGCATTCATTTTATCTATATTTTTGCAGCTCTTCTTATGTAATATTTGTCTTTCATTTCTCTATCATTTCTGCAAATATCTCTCCTAAATCCTACTCCTTGCATCTTCAACCACATGGTTTTACCACAGAGGACTCAGTGAGTTGATGAATTATGAATTACGCATTTTAATGCATGCAGAAAAAATATGACTGTTTCCTTTTTCTCAAATGTCAAGGTTCTTTTGGTATTCCAAAATAATATCAACTTATAAAGCTACAAAATTGCCTTTAGATTTTGGAGTTAAAACGAAACATTCCAGGTATGACATTTCTGTTGTCTGTTCCTTGCTGGAGACAATATTTAGTTGTATTCTTGAATTACAATGGAGTTCTTTATAATGCAACTCTATCCCTTAGAGTAAAAAATACTTGCTCTAATGACGTTTTATGGTCTGATTGTCTGAACCTTGGGGAAAAATCTCCATCCACTTGCAAGTCATTCACTGACCCATGAGTAAGTGCCCATCTACAGTGTTGCATCATTCTTGATACATAGAAGGACCATAGTGTTTCATGTTCCAAAGTTACGACTACATGCTGAGACAAAAGGGAATGTGTGGTGAGTTTACAAAACACATAAAATCTGAATCAGTGTCACCTGTATCCTGGAGCAGAATTATTGCCTGCGCGTTGCATCTTAACTGCAGCATGTGTCTCAGGACTGCACTTCCCAGCAACCAATGCTCCGGGCTCCAATTCGAGATGCTTCCCTCCTGTTCTGGTCTGTCTGGCGATTGGCTGGTTGCCCCTGAGGGTCTACTGAGGTCCCACAAAGCTGGTTGGGGTCCTGCCCTACTGAGCTTTAGGTAGATTGTTGCTACGGTAACCGCACACAGAAAACGCAGACTAGGGCTGTGATGACTCAAGTGGTGCATTAAGTGGAAAACACTCAAGTATGAGTCACCATAATATGAAACAGTGGGATCTGGCTCATTTGTATGGCAGTAATTTCTAGACTTACTGCAGTCACTGTTTAAACAGCTTTGCTTGGTCTTTGTGTTCGTGTTTTGGATTTTCTCTCTTGCCATTTGAACGTTTTTCAACCCAGCCTTTAGTGTCACCCTGAGAGCAAGCTGTGCCATGACTCCCATCACCTTTAGATCTGCTCCAAGTGGACACTCGAAGCGATGGTGTTCTTCCCAGGCTTCTTTCTGACAAACAGTAGAACAGTATCGGCTGTAACTACATTCATTACACGGCACAAGACACAGTGTTTCAGTCAAACACCTATGACAGTGTCTGTGCTCTGTTCCAAACAACACCGACCTTCCTGCATCTGCCTTTACTCCTTTCCCCTTCACCTCCTGCATCCCTGGTAAAAGGACACAGCTGTATGGCCTGTCAGTCAAGATTACCTCCCCAGCTGCTATTCTATCTTTGGCCACCAGGTGTCGACCTTTGTCCAGGTTGGATTCAACAACAGCCCCAAGACAAATCCCAAAACTGAGAGGTTCTCCAGGTTGTATCTGCACCCTGTCTGGGTCTTTAAGAATCACTGAGGGAGAGTTATGAGGATCCTCTTTTGCTTTTTGATTCACAGAGAGATGGTGGAGGCATTGTGCATGACGATTCTCGAGTTTGTGTAAAAGATGAGATGGGTAACCATTCTTCAGGGCTCTGTCAATGTCATCCAAAGATCCCTGAGATACAAAAGAAATGAGTGTGAGCCTCAGCCAAATCCAAGACTTAACACCTTTAATAACATCTGCCTTTGTCTGCTTTCTTACTCACAGGCGAATTTCACCTAAGCTTCATTCATAAGGTTTTTAGCATATTTGCTTTTATGACAAGTGTGGATATGTGTGTAGGAAGTATCTGAATGACTGAATATTTTGAGATGAGGAATATTTTGGCTTAAACACAGTAAGGGCTGAGCAATAAGAGAGCTGTGATAATTATTAGGATATCATGTTATGCACTGAGACAAATGCTTGCTAAATGTTTGCTATTTGGATTTGCATCATCATGGTTTTTTACGTGGAACATAATGTACATAATGAAGAAGAAGAAGAAGATTTAGCAATAAAGAACAGGTGACCACAAGTAACCATATAAGTTTGATGTGGAACACAAGTCACTAGTTTAACTTTAAAATATTTGTCATTTATGTGTGATAGATATTGACTAACATTAAAACAAATTATGTGACAACCTTTTTGACCATATGACCCTGCCCTAGCCCAAGTATTTCTTTGGCTAAACAGGATTAGATGGTAGGAAATTACCCGCTTCCTTATCTTAGACTCAAATCATAAAGGTCAGTGAGTGATATTTTCACCTCACCTGTAATAATTTAAAAAAAAAGCGTCTGTTGAAATAAAAAAAAACAAAAAAAAAACCATCTGAAAAGACAGACAGGACTTGTTGAATGGAATGCAGCATGAGAGGCCCATCACCATGATATTTAGACTTCAAAAGATAATTGAATATCTGATTGTCCTGTACATCTCAGATTCCATCTGCAGAATCACTGTGCACTGTACAAGTAGGAATAAGTTCACATAAAAGACTAGAATTATTTGCTTTCTTAGTATCAAAAGAAGTAATTACTCAAGCAAGGATGATGAAAAGGCTCGCCTTCTTAAGAACTCGGTGAATATGGCAGCAGCCAACAATGTCTGTGATTACAAATGTCTCTGCAAAGCTACATTCACTGATAAAAGGGTACAGTACATTTCTCTTGTGAGATTAATGTTTTTGAACACGGCCACTAAGAGGGCAGGGTGATTTAGCAAAAACATTTATTTTCAGTCACTATTGATAATTATCACAATAAATGTCAAGTCATTATTTCTTTCTGGTTTAAAAGCTGATTTTTGGTCTCATACATGACAAACATCTGGCAAGTAGCAGAATACTCTGGAAATCTGGGGGCAGACTATTCACAATATTCAACATCCAAATATCCAGAAGTAAATAATAATAAATAAACCAACATAGCATTGAAAAATTTGGCTGACAAAGTAAAAAATAAAAACTCAAAAGACACGTGTCATACGATATATACAGAACTGTGGCCAGACTTTTGAGTATTTTTAACTTAAGTGTGGTGTGACCCAATCTGATAAAAGTTTACAAGCCAATTATCAATCACTAAATGAAGATAAGCAGAAGGGCTTTTAATCATACCATAAGTACGACACTACCTCATTATTTAATAGCTGGAGATGGCGTCTCACCTGATAGTGGTGCAGATGGTAGAGTGCAGCAGAGCGGTTGGCATAGCACAAAGACAGCTGCTCTGAACTTTGGGGAGCAAAACATATGCCCTGTCATGACAGGAGACAGAGAAACTTAATGTTGATGCATATTAATCTGGACTTGGAGGCAGGCCATGTTTTACACATAATGTCCACTCCCACATGCATGTTTAAATCAATGTATTTAAATTAAAAAAAAGGAAAAAAAAGAAAACATGAACCATTGCATACATCTGAGCACATGTCATTTTTACAGAGGTGAGCATACTGTTTTATATTACATTCAGTTTGTACAGCATTGGATTTGAACCTTTCCTTTTGCATTGCAGCAGTCTTTTTTTCCTTGTCGAAGCTCATATAAAACCCATTCTTGTTTGTGTTATTCACCTGTGAATAGTGCAGAGCGGCTGCAGTGTACTGTCTTGTCTTGAAGCTGGAGTTACCCATCTCCCTGTGTTTGGCTGCCTGCTCTGCATCCTTCTGGACACAGTGTCCGACAGAGATGCTCTGCACAAAGTCCAGGTCATTGTCTCTACAAAACAGAGACAGAACGACCAAAGAATACGCGTGAACATAAAATAGAGTATCTAAAAGTACAATCCGTTTGTGTCCAGTACTCTCAGTAGAATCATTATAATACTTTAGTAAGTTTATAAGACATTAGATTTCGTGCCAAAAGAAAATAAGCTACATTATGTAGGCCAACTAGCTAGAATCATTTAGTTATAAAAGTAACTAAAAATAATTTTATGGCATCAGGATTAAAGTGATTGGATAGAAATGGAGCTTAACATTCAGTAGTTAGCTTGTAACTCACGTTGTTAGAGTTAGGGCACATTTAAAAACATCGTCTATTTCACACATGGATATAAAATGTTCCCTCAGCTCAGGATCAAGTCCAGTCCATTTCTGTGCAACGTGATCCTGCCACTGAAGGGACGGAAGGTCCATTCTCAAGTTCTTTCACACCTCAGAAGCACCTGGAGTAGTTTGGAGTTAGAGTCCGATTCACGACAACATGCTGCCGTTAATGAGGCTTCCGGTTTATGATTTCAAAATAAAGGTAACATTGTACAATGCTATCAAATTAAATGTGCTGTGGCAAAAAAACAAACAAAAAAAACGACAGAGTTATCCTTTAATGGGTGGGATACTAAAGACCATATAGAGTGCAAAACATAACGACTTGACTCTAAGTGCTTCATGCCAGTAGGCTCATTTGTTTTATTCAAATACTCCAAACTGAGAATGAGAGTTTATTTTGATATTAGTGCAAGGGGCTTACTTCCTGATATTTCTGTAATATCTATGCATTTAACATTACGATATGTTGAGCATGTCCTGCATTATATAACAATCTCTGGTTTCTACTCTCTTTAAATTTACTGTTTTATTTTGAAGGTTTAGATGTATCCGATCTGACGTCATTTGACAATCCGGAAACCTCGTCCCGTTGTCTCGCGATACGTAGTAGACCTTTAACTGGCTACACATAAAAACGAGCTACAAAGCATTTAAGTCTGCTGGCTTTCTGAACTCTTCTACCCGGGAGAGAATGAGTGTCAAACTCACAGAAGGGGCAGTCGAAGTAAGCAAAAAAATAAATAAAATTATTCAAGAAAGCGAATTTGTCGTAGTGGCCGACTGTGTTTGACGAAGTTGATATTTAGCTTGTGCTGCAGCTGCTAGCACTGTGAACTAAAGAGATTTACAACGTCACAGCTGCGTCCACAGTGTTATTATATATTTTCATTTGGCTGTTGTATTAAAGAAAATCCAAACAGGAGCTGTCTGTACCCTTCTACCTCCGCTAATGCATAATTGATATAATATTTGGAAAATCAAACTATTGTCACTTTATGTTAGTCTGGATTTACACTAACAGCATGGTGAAGTGATTAGACGAGGCTGGGATGTAAATACTAACAGCTCCATGTGTGTTTTGTCTAGGCCCTGTTCAATGGCTCACAGGTAAATAATCCTGTGCTACAGCTGCTGGTGAGTGATTTTAATAAACCCTCTTCATGGACAAATCCAGTACAAATAGATAAATGGAGTACAAATCTCACCCACAGAGCTGGGCAGTATTGATAAAGTCCTCTTATGTTAGTGTTATTTCTTTTTGCCATAACAATTTAGTTTGTCTTCAGTAGATTTAACTGCAGTTTGCTGAGTTTTAACATTGTATACATTTAAATCACCATAACATATGGCACATTAATGGATCAGTGTGTGAAATTTAGAGGCATGTAATGGTAGAGTTGGACTAAAGCAGATAGTCACGGTTTGGTTAAAACTATTATGGACAATATTGTGATTGTAAGTATACTTGATTAGTTATAGAGAAATACACAAATTACTGATCATTTTTGAAATGTGCCCTTTTTTCAGGTCAAGTTAACTTTATTTATAAAGCACTTTAAAAACAATGTACACAGACATAAAAACAAAACACATAAAAGAATGAATAAAAACAATAGAAAATAAGTGCATTAAGATATGCATTAAGACAATAAACGTCAACCTCTTACTCTGAGTTAAAAGCCAAAGAGAAAAAAAAATGTTTTAAGAGAGGATTTAAAAATTTAAATTGAGTCGGCTTGCCACGTGTAAAGGTAGTTCATTCCACAGTTTGGGGGTAGTGACTGAAAAAGGCCTGGCACCTCTCCATTTCCTCTGTGTCTTTGGGACGACTAATAGTGACTGTTCTTTTGTAGGAAAGAAATCTACACACTGGTCCTTTAAAGCCTACACAAGACATTTTCAACCTTTTGTTCCACGTCTTATTGTCCAATTTCTACTAAGTTGAAATACTTATTTCATGATGTGAACAATGTGCTCTTGTGTTGACTGGTGTGATTAGTTACTTCATTATTTAGTAATTCCTCATTATTAATTCATAAGTCCTCATGGAATTGTCAACAGTTCAGTGTTGCTCATCATGATGATCCTGAGACTTAATGCCCTTGATTTTTAATACACCACATTCTCCTTTGTTTCTATGTTAATGCTGCAGAATATCCGTCAGATGAATACTGGGTCAGGCCCACCCAGGTTTCGGCTCATGATGAGTGATGGCCTGCATTCTATGACTTGTGAGTAACTTCCAAATTGTAAATTTTTTCTTGGCTTCATGTTGACATATAGTTTGATATATGTATATATGAATGTGTATGTAGCAATGATCCTGGCTACACAGCTGAACAATCTGCCAGATGATGATCTGTTGACACCAAACTGTGTGTGCATGTTGAAGAAGACCACCTCCAACAACTTGGCAGATGGCAGGCACGTGTTTCATCTTTGTTTCCATCCTCTGCATTAGTCCTTCTGTTTGTTTGGAACGTGATATCGACCAGTCCAGTGTTTATTTTGTTTTTCCTTATGTTACAGGCGTGTGGTGATTGTGATAGACATGGATATCATTAAGTCAGCTGAGGAAATCGGAGGAAGGATTGGAAATCCCACTCCAATCAATGCAGATAGTATGGTTCTGTTAAAATATATTGGTCTAACTTCAGTGAAACCCAGGGCTTCAGCAAATTTCTTATGAAGTTTCTTCAACTTACAGGTAAAACGTCAACTCCACCGAATATTGTGTCAAGCACCGCGGTTTCATCATCATCGCCTCCACCTGCAGCAGTACCTGGACCCTCACATAAGAGGAGTAGCAGTAAGTGTTAATTGAAAGAACTAAAGGGTTTTCAGCTTGGTTGAAATCTTGTTAGGTGTGCACAATATGAGGAAAATCTTCAACACGTGGTAACTCTAATTATCACATGATTAAACATTATTTGAACATCTCATATTTGCCATCAAATTGACACCAAATCTAACAGCTACCAAAGGCTTCATCTGACGTGTGTGTTCTGGGCTCGGTCCACGTCAAATGTTCATATTGAGTGTGTATGCAGGTGTGTTTAAAAAAAAAAGTCTGATTCAATGTGTGTCTCCTGCAATGAGTTAAAACAAGTGTTAATACTTAACTATATCTCTTCCTTCTTTTCTCTGCTGTAAATGCCCCATGAAGTGGTACTGTTCATTTTATTATTAATAGGTACTATTAGGAGTTTTAAAGTTAACACAGACCATTTTTATTCAATCAAATATCAATATCCTTCAAAAGTTTATTTTGATTCTTCTTGAGTGCATGTTGCTTTTTATATTGTTGACATCTGTTCTCTCAGGTAGTTTGCATTGAACATCACATGTTACTATGAAGAGATGCATTCAAAGCAGACCCCCCCCCCTGCAATTGAAGTGCAAAAACAGCAAATCTGTTTTGTGAAGGTTGCTTTCAGCTGGAAAAATTGAAAAAAATTAACATCTGTTTTTTGGATAAACCGGCGAATTCTAGATCTAACAAAACAGACAGCAGTAAAAATGTTGCTTTTCACTTTGTAAACAAGAAGCACAAGGCACATGCAGATTAAATAAAACACAGAAGAGGAAATGCATATATGCATGTTCTACTGCACCTAAGGCAAAGATGTTTAAATTAATAATTTTAAAACATCACAGTGAAACAATATACACAAATGCTCCCAGGCTCTCTATTCATGAAATTACATTTCATATAGATTGATGCTGTTTATTTGCTCACTGGACGCCAGACATTAAATACCTAACTTATATAAACAAGTTATTATTTCTTAACCAGCAAAGTTAGATGCACTGCACAGTTAAGCCAATTCAAATTGCATTAATCGCTGAATAATAATAATAATTTTAGAATAGATGTCATAAAATATCTGTGCAAAACTTATGATCAACATGTCAACAAGTGCAATGCAGCAGAAGTTACTTTGAAATATATAGTGCCTAAAGTAAGAATAATGATATAAAATCAGAGATGTGATTAGGGTGATTTTCTAGTAATGACTGCAGTTTTTCTAATGTGGCAGAATAAAAACTGCAGATATGTAGAGCTTTGCTCCTACTTTTGTTCTGCAGAGTAACAGCACATAATTCTCGGTAGATGAGGAAATCACAGGGAATTTTTAGAGTTGTAATATGTCAGAGAAAATGAGATCAAATTTAATGGCTTCCTCTGACCAACAGAGGGAGCCATGTGTCCTTTCAGAGGAAAGCGCTGATGGATGATTTGCAGTCCTTTCTCTAGATTTCCTCAGTACTATTGTCGAACAGCCAACAAAGTCTTTGTTGTTCACTTTTAAGTCTCATTTACCATACTGCACTATGGGGTGGAGAAAAGTAAATCCTGGTGTGCTTTGATATTCATACTACCTAGTGTTCAAAGACTCTTAGAATGGGTGAAGAACTGGATGAAACAGAGCAGAAAGGCTCTGCTTGGTTTTCAACCAGTTAAAAGTAGCCACAGGATATCCTAAATTAATGGAATACTGCAGTTCCTACAGCTCAAGTGCCTTGTTTCCATATCACATCCTGTTGCCCACTGGCTACTGCAGCTGGTAGAGTCCATAACTCACCCATTCCACTATTTTACCACCAACCACATTTTTACAAGGGAATAGAACTCCCGAATGATGGTTGGTCTCCTGCCAAAATGACTGGTGCTATGTATCATGCCTAAAGTAGCCAGTGTTTTATTGGGCTGTCTTTTATTAGCTTAGCCTTTGTTTCACTGAGTTGTTTTATACTACCAACTGCTCTCAGCATCGACATTGATTTTGTTATGTGGCAGAAACATACCCAATAGTCCTTGGTGGAGGATGTAGGCATGTGGGTGGATAATGAGCGCTCGGTATATATTGTGTATTTGTGCCTGTGTAGGTGTGTGTCTGAAAATGTGTGTGTGTTGTGACTGAAGGATCCTGTGTGGGCTGATGGTTCCTCCAGTTCATGGCTTCATGAATATTGTGTTGTGGACTCAATCCCCTCGTAGTGTTCCGCAGACAAGAGAGGGAGAAAGTCAACTAATTTGACTCAGCAAAGATGAGGCTGTGCATTAAGTAGTTCAGACTCTGCGCTCGTTATCTCCTTTGATCCATGTTACCTCAGAGATCCCGCCAAGATACAGAAAACCTGCTGCTCCATTTAATTGTTCTGTTAATGAAATGGTCCTGCATTCATCTTAAGAGCTAGAAAACAAGCCTTTCTGCACATACCCAGAGTGTTTGATTACTTTCCAATATTTTTGTAGATTGCATTTTCACTAAGTCGATAAGTCTGCGAGTGCTCATCAGATAGTTAAACGCTACAAATGGAGTGTTTCCAATGAGCAGTGGCTGATGTAATGACTAGAAAGGCTGCTTTTTTACTGGAGGGTCTGTATTCAAACCCCTGTGAAGACGTGCATCTGTCCTGCTGATGTATCTTTGAGCAAGACAATGAATCCCTGTCAGCTCCAGGCGTCCTATTGGTCGTGAACACTTGACACACGGGCTAAAATATTCAACACTGTATATTTAATTTAATATCTCAACCGCAGTATATATATTACAATAACTGATTGTTCTGTATGTATATTAATAATAATAATAATAATGATAATAATAATTAATAATGTAACTAAGAAACACTTTAACCATACCATACATCATCACATTTGATTATTTTCTTCTTAAATTGATTCCTGCTATAAAAACAATTCTCATTTAGCATTACTCCATTCTGTCTCAGGTTCACTTTTCTGCATGTTTATTATCCCCTCGATATATAATGCAGAGGGATATTGCAGTCGGCATGTCTGTCTGTCCATCTGTCTGACAATATTTTGTTTCTGGAACATGACTTGAAAACAATTCAATATTTTTTCCACCAAACTTGCCACAGTTTATCACTTATGTGTTGGAGTGGTGCCTTTTCCTATTTAGTCTGTCATCGGTCCATCACAACCATCCCTGTCCTCCCATGTCACCATTTTGTTTCCTGGAGCAGAACTAGACAACCATACTATATTTTTCTACTAAACTTTCCACAATTAAGCATTTATGTGTTGAAGTGCTACCTTTTCACATTCTGTCTGTTGTCCATCCGTCTTGTTGTTTGCCATCATTTCGTTTTGTCCTGTCATGGAAATTAATTTTCTGCATATATTGTTGACTAATTTAAACCACCATTTTCTGAAACTCCTCAACTCCTTTGCCAAAGCTATAACATCAGTAACCAGTAGCATGTACCTAGACGTGTTTTCAGATGTTTTTAAATGTTGTTTGATTGTTCCTTGTATGTTCCACAAAAAACGTTAAATTCTTACTCATTAATGTTTTAAATGACTTTTTGCTAATACGTGTACAGTCAAAGGTCGTGGCACGGGAGTCGCTGTGTTCACCTTTACATATTCATCAGCTGCTATCACTTGAACTATACTACCTTCAAACTGCTTCGTAGAAGATAATTTAAATTCCAAAACCAGATCTGCACTTGCTGAAGTGCAGTTAAAAATATTCATTATTCATCACTAACCATTCTCTGCAGGTTTCCTTTGTCCTCACAACTCTCTCCCTGCTCTTTCTTCCTCTTCTTCCCTTACTCCCTCATAAACACACATACACACACGGACTTCTTTTGCTTTCGACTAACTTTCTCTATTTATTGCCTTTTTTCCCATCTGTATATTATTGCTCACTTCCTACAGTAGCGTCACAAGCAAGCACTCCTCGGCTGAATACATTATTGGCATACATATTAGCTTCCCAAACTGATCTTAATCACAAAAAATGAGGATCTCTGATGAACCTCTGTGCTTCTCCTTTTGCTCTGTGATGCAGCTCTCCCACCCCCTACATGTCATCACCAGCACCCTTCTTTAGCTACCAACCCCTTCCCTTTTAACACTTCATCCGGATGGCGTGTATATGAATATTGATGTTAATTACACCTAGCCTGAAAATAGCGCTTCAATCTGTGATTTCCCCATGGAATTTGCTTCTACACACACATACTTCTACACACACACGCGCACACACACACACACACACACACACACAATCACATAGATATACACACCTATAAAGGAGGGTATCATAGAGGTGAGTATTTGTTGTGCTCCAAAACAGGAGCTTAAATCAGAGGAGTGGTCTCAGTGGAATTGCCTCTTTTTATCCCTGACAATTGTTCCCCCAAACGCTGTAGCTCAGTTTGCCAAATGACTCCTGCCAGAGTGAGGCATTGCATAAAATATATTCTGACACTAGTTAACTATCTATTCTGGCTCACTGCTGACGGGCCTGATGCTACTTAACTGTAGGAGGTGAATTAACACCTTGTGATTCTGTGGGCTGGTCCGAACTTAATTTCTTTTGGCAGTATTATCTGTAAAAATAAAAAGCTGAGCAATGATGTCTAAGCACTTACTGGGTGCAATTTGAGTAATTTTCCCAAAATTGCTCACTAGACTTGATAGCAGTAATTATTTCTGCCTAGATATTATGAAGCAACTTGGAATTGTTTTGATTATTGATAAGAGCATTAAAAGTCTAAACATTTTAAGCACACAGGTAGCATTTTTTTTTTCTGTCTTGTCGAAGAATAGTCAAAAATATGCAAATGGACTTAATGTGATTCCAAGAAGTCTGCATTTAGCCCCATTTGTGAACCTAAAGCCATTAAATATTTTTATATGTCAAAATGGTGAGACAGAATGTGATCTCTTTGGCTTGTGTGTTGGCCACAAGACTGATGTTCTGATAACTAATCCCCATCTTTCTTCTGCTGTGACTTAAAGGCCTAAATTCAGTAATTACGAACTTAACACAGAGCTTAATATTTGATTGGCAGCCTTACCCCAGAAAAAAACAGACTTTTATTCATTGGCACTAACTGATGTTAACAGGGAGTTGAATAACTCTACAGAGAGATCAGTGGGGAGAGTTTAACTTTTTCAGGCATTTTATCATCTTGGCAGCTGCTCACACAATCAGATAATGGAGTACTACTAATGTGTTTTAACAGCAGACATAGTTTTTTGTCAGTGTTTAATTAAGTTTGTAGCCTGATGGCAAACGGGTACCTGTTTTAGCTGTTTAATAACGGTATCAGCCCTTATTTAATCATCAGGAAAGGAATGTTTTTATTCACTTAAAATTAATGTATTCATCTGTTTTTGTCATTAATTAATGTTTTTAGTAACTTGGAGATGATATGAGATAATAAGTGTTTGATAATTAGAGCTTGTTTCTTTGTGTTCTTGCAGCTCTCTCTCCTCCAAAAGGAAACGGTAGAGGTTTTGTGGGAAAGTCACCGAAGAAGGCTTTCAACACCTCTCCAGTGTCTACTACAAAAGTGATTCCTGTTGCATCTCTCAACCCCTACCAGAGCAAGTTAGTCATGTGTCTGTTACCATGTCTTCATGTGTCCAGAAATGAAACAGCATATAAAAGTTAAGTCAAGTGTAAGGCACTAAACATGGCATAAAGTAACTGTATTTCAATTTATGTTTTAAAGTAAATCATACCATATGAATTTATGATTGTTTATTATTTCCCCCTCTCCCTCTTGCTTATTTATACAGCAAAACCATTTCCCCTCATGCTGTTACTCTACATCCCTAATTGCTGCTGTTCCTGAGTAGCATATTGGGCATTTTGGCATTTTCAGATGTTCTGTGTGTGTTTGTGTGTACCTGTGCATGCATGTGTGAGCATTCTTTTTTTTTTTTTAACGTCAATCCATGTGGGTGTGTGGATTTGTGCGAATGCATGTTAGTCATTCTATTTGCATGGAAATGAAATGAAATGAAATGAAATGAAATGAAATGAGAGATCTTGCCTCAGAAACAGACACTTTAACAGCAGGTGGTGCTGGGTATTTCTGGTAGGCTGCTGAGGTTTTGATTCTGTTGTTCAGCCTGGTGGGGATTTGGCCCAACTTGTCTTCTTTCTATTTGTTCCCTCTTACAATATCTTTACTTCCCCCAAGGATCTGTTTTGCTGCTGTTTTTACCCTTTTTGCCTCATGTTGTTTCATTAGGCTTAAGTCTCTGTCTCTGACCTTAACACTGGCCACAGAAAAACAAAAGCACAATATAGGAAGATGTACTTGTCCGGATTAGGTTGACGGTATTGTGTCAACACTTCCTCCATGTTTGGGCTGTAATAACATAGGCCCATTTGAACTTGCAAGCTGTAAAGATAACTGTACCTCTAGGTGTTGTAATAAACTGATGACTCTTCTAACTTTGAAGTTGCAGACTACCTACAGTGAGTAAAACAGATGACTTCAGCAGCTGAGCTTCTTCTTCACATGTTTGGGTGAAGTGAAGAGTGCAGGTGTCTGTGTGTCACACTTAAGTGTTACATACAGGGGATTATATATGGGTGCAGTGTATGGTCTTTTATGTGCGTTTGCATGGGTTTCTCATCCCATTCTGCTGGTGTTAAGTAATAGCATCGAGAGCAGACTGTAATTGGCTTTTGGCTGCCATAAACCTTGCTGTAGCAGCCTTATCCATACTGAGCAGGGAATGGGGGTTCACTCAGGGCCAGCAGCGGCTCTCATGATAGGGGATTTAATTGCAGACAAAGTTATGGTATGAATATCCTCCGCTGCACAATTATCAGTGTAGTCAAAAAGCTCACTGCTGCATAAACTGTCGGGGGCTGGCTGTTGTTAAAAACAGAACAAAAAATGTATTTTATATGCATCCAGAAGTTGGCACATGTACAACACCTAGTTCAGTCTTTGAAAAGAAAGTTGCCGGATGCTTTTTTACTTCTTTTAAGGAACTTTTAAAGACAGAAACGATGCTCATCCATTTTCTTGGGAATTGTTCTCTTGCATAGTTACCGCGTCTCTCCTTAGTGACTGATGTGAGCTGTGTTGGGATGCTCATTAACAAAAAAAGGAAGCTTTTTAAAGTGACTCTGCAGTATTCTTTATTTATGCTGACCTTTAGACTACAGCTCCTTCACTTAAGTTTCAGATAACTGTATTCGTAAAAGAAAACTTTTTTGTAATTGGTTATATTTTTGGTCCAACTGAACGAGCGGAAAATAAAATTGCAGTACCATTTTGACATGTCACAAATTCAAAGTTTAGACATGACATTTACAGTGACCATTGGGTGGTTCGTGGAGGAACTGGAGATTGTATTAGCTTTTTGTTGCTATTTGACTAAAATGATGCACTTTTAATCTATTTCAGTATTTAGAAAACTGCAAAATGTCCACACAAAATTCTAGTTTTGCAAAAAACAGATGACCTCTGCTTCTAGAAAAGTTTAGTTATGGTGCACATGCAGACTGTGATAAGTTTTGTCCAGAGTAGTTGAGAAATCTCTGTAGATTTGTTTCTTCAGCTTAGGCATTACACCAAAGTGTTATAATGGTAGGGAAGACCCTCCATCATTTAGTGCCTCCACATTGAGGTCAATTTGATAGGGCTATTTTGGCTGTGTTATATTGTACTTCCATAAAGCTCAGGGTCTTTTAGGGACAGAATTGATTTAAGAATGATCCAAAATCCAGGCAGAAGGGTCTGGCAGGTATCCTGACTTACATTCCCTAGAGGGGTTCAGCCTTCAAAAATGCTGAAACCTAATGCCTGCAGTGCTGCTCAGTAGCATCTCTCAATAGAACCCCAATGACATAATGAGGGTTATTTTGTCAGACTTCTTCCTTTGTACCTGCAGGCAGCATTGTACAAGCTGAGCAATTCTCCATATGAAGAACAATCTTTATATATAAAATCAGAGTAATTTGACTCTTGTTGTTTCCTACCAGTTAATGATAGACATGAGTAATGCAACAACGCACTCACAGAAATGTGTTTTATATCCGTGTCTCTAGGTGGACTATAAGAGCACGAGTCACCAACAAGTCCAGTATCCGAACATGGAGTAACTCAAGAGGAGAAGGGAAGCTCTTCTCCTTTGAGATAGTGGACGAGAGTGTGAGTGCAGCAGAAAAGAGGCCAGAATGTCTGTCCATGATGTCCATGTCAACATATGTCACACATGGCTGTTTTTCATTTAATCCGTAAAATTAAACGCTGTTCAATGGAAATGTGCTGGTCAACAGGGTGAAATCAAGATCACAGCCTTCAACAAGGAAGTGGACAAGTTTTTCTCTCTAGTGGAGCAAGGCAAGGTGAGCAGATCCAAACTTGGAGTGATAAGAGCGTCTGGAAAACTTTCCCCCAAAAATGATAGTTGTGTATATCTCACCCATCACCCAGACTGAGCATACTGCAGGGAATATTTCACTTCATGCTGTCTAAACGGGTTCAGTGTTGCATTTGGTTTTATGAATCCGACTTGATGGCCAGTTTGACAAACAATATTCAAAGGCTGTAAAAATTCACATACTACTTGCAGTTTAAATGACATCTTAGTCTCAGGTATCCATTTGTATGCACAGAGCTGCTCAAACATATGTATCATTGGTAAAATAGTGCCTAATAAACCCCCTCTGCCAAATCCTCTCATGCCTGCAGAACTTGTAGCCAATGAATGAGCCTGAGGTAAGTATTAGAGGATTTAGTTGAAGGGATTTATTAAGTCATATTTTACTGAAACATACTGTATATGTTTGAGACGTATTGAGGATTTGGTAGGATATATGAGGCTGGGAATGTTCTCCCAAGTGTAATTTGAAACCTACAAATAGACATTGTTTTCCTGTTGTTAAAGTAATCTGGAGATTAGCTTTTGTGTCTCATACATTGCTGCACTATTTGTACGCTCTCCAGGGTCTGGTCTTCAGTAACTGACATAATGGATAATATTTAATGTAGATATTAATATGATGCATATTATGGTGTTTTTTCCTGTTATTACACAGATTGCTAAAATAATTATAGTCACACCAGCACAAACGCATACAAAACTTTTTGCTAAACCAGCCAGCGTAAAAGTCTGGGGGGCTCAGTTGTTTTAATTAGATCATCTTTCAATCGGAGAGGCCTAGTTCACAACCCTGTGTCAACAAACATCTGCGTATTGTCCTTCAGTAGGACATGCGATGCCTACCAGCGTCTGTTGTATAACTGACACTAACCTCTGACATGGCTGGAGGAATGCAAAACACAAAGAATCATATACAAGTATAAAATGTATATTCTAGAGTGTTCTTAATGAACATTAACCAATAATTCATTTTGAAGAATTAGTTTTTATAACCAATAAAGGCCTTTAGAAAATGTTGGAAAAGATTTAAAGAAAAAGTCAGTGTATTAGTTGTCCACCTGCACCAGAATTTATATTATTTCATGTATAGATAATGATATATCTCACAATACAGCAAATTAATTCAATTAATAAGTAGTTAGTTTTTATTGACCGCATGAAAAATCCTATTTGATCCTTTATAATTTAAATTATATGATATTATTATTGACAAATTAAAGCTACGTATTTGTTTTTTTTTTTATCTTCCTTTATTTCAAATGTTTGCAAACTGAAAAATATGTATTAATTATAAAAATGTAGATTGAAAACAGTTTTCCGAATGTGGCAGATACAATGAGTCTGGAGGCAAAAACACAAAATCCACGCGCAATCAGTACTTTTTAACAATATTACTGTTTGACTTAATTGCTGCATAGGTGTTAAAAGAGGTTTTGGTTTTGAGTCAGTTACCTCAACCAGCCTGCATCATAATTAGCAAACTGCTGTTTTTTTTGTTCCATCTGGCAGAAATAGCCCCTCTTTTAGGTTCAAGCCCCTTGTTTTGTTTTTGCTGGTTGGTCAGACTGTTCCTCTTGTTCATAATTACCCCATTCTGTGTCACAGTCACTCTCTAACATGTTTGTTTTTGTTGTTTCATGCAAATTCCCTGCTTGTCTCCGTACCGTGTCTGGAAGAATGAAAAACTGTCATCCAGATGACAAAAAAAAAAATTTGCTATAAAACAAGTGATTCATGACAGCATAATATGAAACAACAGAATTTTTTCTATCACATATTATACATTCTCTTAAATGCACAGCAGCCGTAGGTGATGCTGTGCATGTCAAGGGATGCTCTTCTGTCTCAGCACACAAGAACATGCCCTTTGTGTGTTTTCCTATTCCTGTGCAATTACAGGCAGGTAAAACACATGTTGAAGCTCTTGCTCAACGCTGTCTGGCCCACAGAGCTTAATAACTCAATTAACCCTGGCCATCATTTTGCGAGGCACACTGGCTCAGGTATCAGCCACTGGCAGCGACTCCCAGCACAGCCTTACATCCAATTTGTGCCCTCTGCCCTCTAAAGATAAATAAGGCAATGAATCCTTCTTCCCTTCGTGATCTGCGTATTGACAGAACAGTGAGTGGGTGTGACTGGCACTGAACGTCCAGAATGCTTATCACATTTGTCTCATGCTCCTATCTTTGCGTGCGGTATATCAGAGAGGGAGGGAGGAATGAAGGGGAAGGGAGAGAGTGCTGCAGAAACAAATGAAGAGTGAGAGAGGGGGGATATCAGCGAGTTGGGTGAGTAAATGAAGAAGTGTGCCTGGCAGATTGAGTTTAAATTGTGCTGTTTAGCAGACTCGTTCTCAGCTGCTTCTTATTTTCTGGTGAATTAGAAAAGTGATGGAGCTGATATGACACCACATCTTAGTCAGACCTCAAGGTTTTCCATTCTTATTACGAGCTTTGCATGGAATAGAAGCAGCATTGTAATGGTAATTTCCTCTGCAGGATCAATAAATGGTGGTCCAATTTGCTTGACATTCACAGAAAATAAGCAGTCTGATGAGGTCTAATTTAATAATGCTAATTCTCCATGGTCTCCCATCTTTTGTAGGTGTACTATATTTCTAAGGCTTCGTTGAAGGTGGCCAACAAACAGTACACGACACTGAAGAATGACTATGAAATCACACTCAATGCTCAGTCTTCCATTGTGCCATGTGATGACAGCCAGGGTGTCCCAGAAATGCTCTGTGACTTTGTTCCCATTGCAGAACTGGAGAACAGAGACAAAGATGCAATCATTGGTAAGTGGAAAAGTTCATCAGTGACATTTTCTTTTTACGTTTCTGCATTTTCTACAGATCAAAACCGTTTAACAGACAGGTATAGAACAGGCAGGCAGTTTTTCATCGGCGAGAAACCCTGGGGAGGGATGGAAGGCAGATTTGACTTTATCTCACTCTAGCTGAGTTTTTGTGACAAACATAGATGATCAGCTGAGCTTGAGAGATATTTTGTCAGTCTAATTAGCAGATTGAAGTGTTCAGATGATGACATGTCTCTCAGCCTACACAAAGGACTAAAAATAGAAAATGAAGTATTATTCCGCAACCATATGTTATATTCTTTTGCAGCAGATTAATTTCCAAAGCAGGTTTTAGTTGAAGAAACCCCGACAGTGTTTTGTAAAAATGCTGCCAAGTTTATTGAGTTTGAAAATTGCAATTTAAAAGAAACTACAGTTTAACAAACAGTGCATTCATGTAGTGTAGGTGTAGGAGGAGTGCATGTCAATATTTGGAAAATGGAAATGCCTCTCGTTAAGCTTCTACATATACATACAGCTCACTCATGTCGTCCTTGTAAAAGAAATGGCATGTTTTTTACAGAAAAAGGCACACAAGCTGCTGCCAGGATTTGAACATGTGGGTTGTCAGTAGCAGGGTGAATTCTCTATCTGCTCAGTCCACCAAGGCAACGAAAGTTGTAAATGTAGAAGGTGAAAAACAGAATTAATGGGCAGGCACATTTCAGCCAGTTCTGTACCGAATGTCCTGAAAGAATACATTATGATGGGGTCAAAGGAAGGGTTAATTCAGAGAAAAAGGATGAACATATTCATTCTACTAGTGCCTCAATTCTGTGCCTGGTACTAATGTCTTATCTCTGCGACGGGGAAAAAAAAATGGATGTACCAGTGTAGATGGGGTTAAAGTTTGTCATTTCCATGTGTTCTATTTCCTGTCTGCTTGATATTGTTTTGTTGATGACGTACTGACAAATAGCAGCTGAAATGAGGTAGATTCTTGGGTCTACGTTATGGGTTTATAAACTGGATTAATCTAACCTCTGTTACTGAAGCACAGTCTCTGCAGTCAGCTGTCTGAATCACCCTGTTATCCTATTGTTTATAATTTCAAAACCTCTTATGGATACCTGTAATGACTTTAGCTTTTATGAAATGCCCTCATTGAAAAGTTTCCCTGCTCATTGTAGTGGGTGGGGACATTAAAATTAATGAATCAGTAAATAATAGCAATGCCCATGTCCTCTCTAGACCCTGCATGAAATATTTGTTGTGTCCTGAACATTTCTGCTGTCAGTCAAACAAGTAAAGACAGTTCACTGCCGTCGGCTCCTCTGTACTGAGGCTCATGCTAAAAACAGATTTAAGCACAGGTCAAAGCCTGAGTCAGAGTAGATTGAATAGAAGGAGAACTTCAAAGTTTTTATGCAAGGCTCAAATCTGACTTTCTATGTAGATTCAGCCTTAGATTCAGTCTCAACAGTGTTTATTGAATGTGCATATACAGCTCTGGAAATAAAATAAGAGACCAAGTGCAAAATTATCAGTTTCTCTGATTTTACCATTTATAGGTATGTGTTTGAGTAAAATGAACATTTTTGTTTTATTCTCTAAACTACTGACATTTCCTCCAAATTCCAAATAAAAATATTATTATTTAGAGCATGTATTTGCAGAACACGACACATGTTCAAACTATGCAGGTGTTTTCAGATCTCAAATAATACAAAGAAAACAAATTCACAATAATTTCTAAACAACACAATACTGATGTTGTGGGTTTGAGTCTGCAGATTGGGCTGGACATGACAGGGTCTGCATCTGGCGGTCCGTTATCCACACCTTCATTGACCTATCTGAGGCCAGGAGCATTGTCCTGATAGAAGAACCAGTCCTCAGAGTTTGAGAACATTGTCAGAGCAGAAGTCCAGTAGTTTTCAATTGTTCTTTTTTGAATCAAATTACTTTTGCAGTACTAATAGCACTGTTTTTGCCACCCAGCTAGTCCTATTGCAAGAAGTTAGTGATAGCCACAATAGTGTTTTTTATACTTCTGCTTCTTAAATAGGACATGGATCAGGTGTTTATTGGTAGAATAAGGTGTGTTTGTGTTGGAATTCAACAGATCCAGGAATGGAATGGCTGTCATACATGCAGATATGCTGATTTCACAGGAAACTGCAGTGATCTCTCAATTTTTTTCCAGAGCTGTAGATATAACTGACTAATATGCTATACCGTTCAATAATAGAGCAGTACTTTGTGTTGGCCACAATGTTTGTCTTGATCTATGAAGACAAACATGTTTTTTTTGCAAAACCCTGAACAGCTCAAAGGTTTCAGTTGGCTCAGCTTTTTGTAGGCCACACTGCAACTGCCAGTCTACTGTATAAAAATATATCCCAGTTACATCAATTTGTAGTATAGCTTCATTCTGAATTTTTATTCTACACCAAGCAATAATCTAAAGCCATGACGTGAAAATTGTAATCTGCAGTAAAGTGTAAAAATTGAGCAATCATCTCTCCCCATATTGTCACAATGTGCTGTTTGGACCTACTTTCAACCTCTTAGTTCTTTTACTCAATGTGGAATTTCTACTGGTATTTCATCATGGTGTTGGTACGTAATACAATATTTTCAGACCAACATGGCGTCTTTGTTGGTCTCTCTTAGCCAAAGCATATAGACTCGGGAAGTGCTGCTAAGTTTCAGGTGAAGAAAACATTCATCTGGCTGCAGTTGGTGATTAACAATCCATTTTAGAGTGTCATTCAGTAATGTAAACCTGCGCTGTATGGATTAACCATGTACTTGTCATACAGAGCAGTAATATTGCATGATTACATTGGCGTAATCTATGAGCAGTGCAAACCAGCACAACAACAGCACACAGCTTAGAGAGGCAGTTTACCTGGAGGAGTTTGTTTGCGTTGGTCACAGTGGGGCAGCGTTACATGTCCTGTATGTCATCTGTTGTCTCTCCATTCACTCTCTCTGCTCTCCCTCTCTCTCCTCTCCTTTGTTAAATAGGGGATTATAACATGGTAATGAGAACTGTCAGCCTGTTCCTGTGGTGATAATGGAGTTCAGAGGTGGATGACATCGTCTCAATCATAATGGAATTAAGGAGGGCTGAGAGAGCACAGACTGAGAAGCACCGGAGGAACGGAAGGGTGGGGTGGTGGTGATGGGGGGGTGGAGTTTAGAAAAAGGTTAGCAGAAAGGAGGAAGAAGTTCAGAGAGTGACTGGTTTGTGAAATGTATGTTAAAATTTGCTCAGTCATTTTATTCAGAGCATGAACATTGGTCCTGAACTATTAGTGGGAAAATGAGCCACTGACAAATACAGTTTTGCTGAGTAAAACTATCAGATATTTTCCAGTCGCAGCTTGCCCAAGTATTAACATTTGACATTTTTCTCTTTCATAACAAAGGAAAATCCAGTGCAGAACGTTTAGAGGAATCTATTTGAAGGCATGGACTATAATGTAAATTTTTTTATTGGTATATTTCCATCAGTGTTTAATCCCCTGAAAATATGGATGGTTATGTTATCATTACCTTAGAAGGGCGTACGTTTCCACAGATTCTGCAGTGCATGTCACTGTTTGTATAGTAATCTGAATGGACAAACCACTGGAGAGAGGGATTTTTATGTTTTTTAACAGCTGCTGTAGGTTTTCTGGAAAGGAGGGTGGAGCGAGGGTTAGTCATTTGCTGCTGAGGCCTAATTGGACTATTATCAATGTCCAAAATTAACTTTTTGACTCATCAGCCAAAGGGGACTGGTAGCTGGAAAAAAATAACTAATGGGCTGAATCTATGCACATTGGATTTGTTTTAGCATTTAATTATTGAAAAATGCTGTAGTTCACCAAGTTCAAAATGATCACAGAGGTCCTTGGGGATCTGTTAACCTGATAAGAGTAATTCACAATTTTGACATTTTTTAAATATTACTATAAAAAGTAGAGTATGTGAAATGAATGGGACATTGTTACTTTTCAAAGTGTAACTTTATCTCATTCTGAGTCTAACTCCAGCAACTGTGTGATTCTGAAAGATGCTTCAATGTCATAAAGTGTCCAAGAGTGTGGTGTACCGTTATTACTGTGTGCTATTTTAGAATCAAACTGACCCATCAGAAAATAATCCAAATTTAACAGCATCTGACTTAAATAGAGACAGTGACACTGGTTTATTATTATTTTTTTAATTTCATGGCATAGAATTTAATGGTTTAAATATTTGACTCATCAAAAAAGGGAAGGCTCTGAAAGTTTATAAAATAGCCTGTTGTCAAGTGTGTGCGTGAGTGCTAAGTCACTGCTCTGTCAGTCAGGCATGGTCAGGGACATGTTGCCTTCTTCACTGGCTGTTCCAGCACTAGTAGTGAAGCGGACTCATTGTTTTGTCTGATTACTTGGGCTGTGATGGACTGGTCACTGACTCCATGCAGCAGACACCAATCTAAGATGACACATGATTGGCCAGTGGGTCGCGTCTCTTGGACAATGATGCAGTGCAAAGCTGCCGTCTGCAGAAACAACAAGCGCGAACACATGTATTCCACTCAATCTCATTCACTGACTGCTGTTTGTTTACTTGCATTTGAACACTCAGAATCAATGATGGTCATCACTTCTGGCCGACAATGGCTCCTCCCCATAGGGTTTGCCCCCAGACATAATTCACGTAATAAAAAGCTCCAGTGTAGTGTATTTATGGTGATTTTTTTTTTTCTTTTTTTTTTTTTACTGAATTTATGCCTCTCTTTCTAATAAGTAATACACAAAGCACAATTAATGCCGTATGCATGACCAGTACAGGTAGACTTTTAGAGTGATGGTTAAAATATGCAGTTTGACGAATATACAGAATGTAGACCTGCTTGTCAGGAAACATGAATCAGCTGTAGAAAAACCGTGATGCACATTTTCCTCCTCACATTTCACAAGCTTCTTAATATTCTATATATATTTTACAGGCTGAATAGAATTAATGGTCACTGTCCCACACATTGTTCTTTTTTAAATATTTGGGTTAAGGACCGTTTAATTTGGAACATAGCTCCAAATTAAATAGAACGTAGCTGACTCCAAGTCTTCAGATTTGGATGTCTTATTCCTTCCTTAAAAAAAAACACATTTCCTGTTCACTGTTCCTTAACAGTTGATAAATTACCTGAACATGTCCTGATGTACTTTTTAATATTAATCATTGTAGGCCAGGCTCTTCACCTTTTTAGCACACCAGTGAATGCTCCTCACTTCAGTAATCCTGAATGAAGTGTTTAGGCCTTGAGCGTGACAGGAAACATGAATGAGGAATGAGTGTGTTTGTTGTGATTTAGAAAGTGGGGCTGGGTGTTAGCCAGCCTGTTATGACATTTATGTCACTCAACTGTGACTTGGCAATATCCAAGAGGTGTCAGCTCTCTGCTGTCTTAGATCTTTACTGCTTATGATGTGATACCAGTTCACATTATGTTGAGTATATCCAGAGGGGATTTTGTACTTTACACCATGTAGAGACATTTCTAAAGGCTCTTTTCACATTTCTTAACATGGATTTCTTTTTTTTTCTTCTCCTTACCTCATTTTAAGCATATTTACCTACCTATGTATATGAGCTATCTATACACAAAAATGTAAAATTATTCTCTTTGCCTGCAGATGTGATTGGGGTGTGTAAGAGTGCTGAGGATGTTTCCCGCATCACCACTAAGACCAGCAGAGAAGTCTCCAAGAGGGCCCTCAACTTAATAGACACAACAGGCAAAGTGGTGACTGTGACTCTGTGGGGTGAGGAGGTAATAACTATAATCTCTGTCTCCACACTCTCCTTCCTGTCCTGCTCTCCATCTGTATCCAGAGATGGATTTGCAGTTTAAAATGAAACTTGTTGAGCAGGTTGTAATCAACAAAGTTGTAAATTTTAATTTTTGTACATTACACTAGTGTCGTGGAGAATGAAAGTTTTGTGGCATGTCTGTCACAATTACTTTTTATTTATCTGTAAGCAATCACATACAATAACAATGATTTTAATTAATTTAGACTAATTGAATTAATCTTACATTACAACGTATTGTTTAAATGAAAGATGCAATATGTTGTTACCTAATCTTGTTCACTTTAGCAGTGTAAATAACTTAACATATCAGGGTTTTCCTACGTTTATGGGTGGGAGGGATTTTATCTTTAATTCCACTTGTCTCCTATTATTGGTTTGGTTCAGTATCATTACTCTTATCAATTTTATATCATTGCTGAAGATTTTTTTTGTGATTATGTGCATACAGATCACTTTTCTATATTGTTTACATTTTATTTAAATTTTTGTCAACATGAGTAAAACATTTCACTCTCTGTACCATTGATCTACTTCACTGTCTCTCTGTCAGCCCTGCCCTCAGACGAACACACAGGATCATACATGACAACATTTTTTTCATTCTACAGAAGTGCTGCAAAAAAACATTTACTCAGTGGTTGGGGAAAGAGTTTAGAAAACATCCAGATCCTCACTGCACACAAACACATGGCTCTGCCTTGCATACAAAAACATACCAAATGGGTGCTTCTCTACTGAATTCAGTCATCACTGAGCATGTGAACATAAGTGTCACATAGTACGCTTCTGATTAATCATGTGATTATAAAGGTGCCCTTCCGTGTATGTGTATCCATGTCGGTACACGCCTGCATGTTCACATCCATATCCATGTGTGTGTTCTTGCATGCGAAGAGGTTTGATTGGGTTTTCTGGGCTGTAAAATTTGGATCAGTCAAATCATTCCTGTGACCTTCAGGAGTGTTTTGTACCAGAATCCCTGATTTGAGACGGAAGGCTAAATAACTCTCGAATGTGCATGAAATGGCACTATTCTTCTCTAAGCTCATTCAATCTGCAAGGGCTAATCCCTCCTCTTTGCCAAAATCCAAAAATGACTTTCAAATTAACTTTTAGGTTGTCCAATTATAAAAGCAAACTATACTGCATATTACTTTCTGGTCAGCCTAAGCTGCAGTCATAGAATGAACATACAAAGGACACAAACACTACCACTGCTTCTGCAATCTCTTGTCGCTCATCTTACGTCTTCTTTTTTCCTACAGGCAGAGAAGTTTGATGGCTCTGGGCAGCCTGTGGTTGCCATCAAAGGAGCCCGCTTGTCTGATTTTGGGGGCAGATCACTCTCTGCTTTGTTCAGCTCAACAATCATGGTCAATCCAGACATACCAGAGGCGTTTCAATTGAGGGCCTGGTGAGTCACTCTTGAATAACTAACAGAAACTTCACAAACAAACAAAGTTGTCCACACGTTGTAGAACACAAGACTCTGATTACAAAACACTAGATAATATCTCTGTCCTCAAAATACTAATAATACATAAATAATCATTCTGGGTTTAGAGCATGCTCACACACTTGTCTTTCTTTGTAAGGACAATGCATTCCTTTTCCACTTCCTCTAACCTTAAAGGGACAATGTATAAGATTTAGGGAGAATTATGAGTGTCTCACTGCAGAAAGGAAATGTACAAGTTCAAGAATCCACATTTAAATGCATAATTTCAGCAAACAGTTATTTTTAGATATCACAACATCACATCATTGTGTACAAGCAAATTGTTTTGCCACTGTTAGGTAACTAACGTTGCCTCAGATGACTCCAAATAAAATCTTCAAACCATGTGGCAATGAAATTATTTTGATTCAGTGATATTTATTTTGGTCATTAAAGCTGATACTGGCATCACACATGTTATTTTTGGGAATGTTATAACTTAAGGCACTCAGAAATGTGCTTTCTGCTGCAACACTTACCTCTAAATATACAATTGTCTCCAAAAGGGCTGTGTCAGTTAGTTATATAGCCTTTTACTTTACGTTCTTTCATTTTAACCCTTTTTAAGAGTATAATATGACTAAATCAGTATAGATATATGAAATCCAGGACTTAAAATCGTTAAATCATCAACACATGTAATAAAATCTGATGCAAGTTCATCTTAAACTTCCCTTTGGAACTAATGCTTTTCTGGTCCATTACTTAATTCTAACCTAAACTGTAAAACTCAGTCATAAACACTGAAAGAACTGTGAACGCCAAATAAAATATCTTCAACTGCACAAAGACATTGAGTACATCTACAGTTTACACACCAAATCCTCGTGGTCACATGTCTAGAGATGGGTGGCATGTGCCTCCTCCGCACCAGTGGGACTCCAGACAGGATGTAGATGGGACTGGATGGAGGGAATATAAGAAAAGAAGACCATGGATATTTCTGGATTTCAGCTGCTTTACGCACACAGAGAGATGGGAGCACGGTGATCTGCATCAAAAGCTGGGTTCTTATTAGCAGTTTCTGTGGAGGGTTTGAAATATGACTCACTCACTCATTAAGCCTGTTCCCAAGTCCAGCCACCGTTGAAACGCAACTGCATATTTTTTTCTGTGTGTACATAAGAATGGTTGAGTGTGCATGTGATTGCTTGATTGTTACACTGAAAGCTATTCTCGGCTTGAAAATTGCATTCAACATACAGTACCTAAGGATAATGAGAAGAGTGTATAAAGGAAAGGGTTTATTAGTACCTATGGGTATTACATTTTTCCTTTCTGATTTATAAATGTGACTAATTGCACCATGAACATTAGCTTTAGCCCCTTTTCTTTGAGTGTTGCATTAGTTTTAGCAGCTGCTTTGTGTGTGTGTCGGAGAGTGAGAGAGATGAGGTGCAGGCTTCATTGCTGCAGCTTTAATCTTGGTCTTATTAGTCTCTGGTCAATACACCATCTCTTCCTGACATTCAAAGAGCTAAATAACTAAAAAAAAAAAAAGCGTCACCCCTCTCTCCTTTTATTCCTCTTTCCATTCTTCTCTAATCCCTGGCTTTTTCCCCTGATCTCGACTGCTGTTTGGTCCTCTCTCCAGTTTACATGCTGACGGCAGTAAACGAATGCCAATGAATGTTATTGAAGGAGCAGGCTGAGTGTTTTCCACTCCTTTTTAACATTTAGCGCTGCACTTTACAAAGACAAAGAATGTCTGTCCTGCTTGTTCCCATGGCCATGTGGTGCTTTGTTGGATTGTTCTGACTAGGCTTGCTTACATAATTGAAGGAAAGTGATGAATTTGGATGATGCCTTGATTAGATTGCAGTGCTCTGTTCGAATACAGAGCAGGAGTCAGACTGATCCATTAAGATGTTAAAGAGAATATTAAAAAGGTAGATAAATGCATAGATGGAGAGGCGCGAGACAAAAAGGGAGAAGCGTTTTTCTTTTTTCCCCGGGTTTGACGCAGTGTATACAGACAGAAATGCAAAAGACTGATTGACGTATTCGTCTGTGATGGACAGCCTGATATGAGATCAAATAGATCGCAAGATGCAGATGCAGTAGTGGTTAGTCAGTTCAGGGAATAGGGGAGTACTTCACTGATGGCTATAGATGGTTTCTTCTGATAATAACCAATACAGTCCAGAATTACATTAACAAGGAATAAGCATCTCTGTAACGGATCACAAGGTTCCCTGTTTTTCACTCATAGATGACTAACATAAATAGTTTAACTTTTACTTTAATTGCCTCTGCATCCAGAGATCATTATAATCTCATTTTCAAGCACGCTCTGTCTCTATTTTACATATGATTGAGTAAACACACCTTTTTCTTTTCTTTCTTTCTTTCTTTCTTTCTTTCTTTCTTTCTTTCTTTCTTTCTTTCTTTCTTTCTTTCTTTCTTT
>JAPTYQ010000007.1:22397869-22412723 GCA_029814465.1 Ostorhinchus cyanosoma
TCTTTCTTTCTTTCTTTCTTTCTTTCTTTCTTTCTTTCTTTCTTTCTTTCTTTCTTTCTTTCTTTCTTTCTTTTGCTTTCTATTGCTGCACACTCTGAATAATGTATGTTTCACATGTATGTTTGCTTTTGTTTTGGTGGATGAGTGTGTTGGAGCATATATTTATTTTGTATGTATACGTGATGTGTGTGTTGATGTCCACACTGTAGGTATGACCGGGAAGGCCACTCACAAGACAGCCAATCCCTGACAGAGATGAGATCTGTGGGCAGTGGAGCAAAGATGAACTGGAAAACACTCAGCGATGTTAAGAATGAACACATGGGACATGGAGAGAAGGTGCAGTGCATGCATAATCCTACACATATACAGACAGCTATACATAAATATTAGCCAAACATATGCCAAGATGTTCAACAAATATGGTCAGTATCAAAAGCACTGACATTTACAGGAGACAGGCAAGTGTATTTGGCTGTCTAAAAGGGTCAAGTCTTCCAAATCAATAGAAATGTCAGAGACAGATATTTTAAAATGCAGGAATTCAACAATATAGTTTGCTTGACTAGGTGGTTGAAGAAATAACAGTGAAACATGTATGTCTGGAACTATGAAATAGCTTTTGTTGATGTCTTTTTCAGCTCTGGGCCCTGTTTAATATCAGATACTGTGTTTTCATGGACAGCGACAATGTGTCCCTAGCTATCCATGAGTCAGATGTCCTTTTTCACAGATACTTTATCTCTCCACTATAAAAGGAATATTACACAGTATGCAAAAGGAATAATTTGTGAAAATAAAGCTTAGTGAACAGTGAATGTGTTACTGATTCAGTTTATAGTGATTGAGCACAGTTAAAGCCCCCCCCCCGAACTAGAAGTTGCCGGAGGTGACTTTTTTTGAGATTGGTTCACTTTTTAGTATTTGACTCATACACTGTAGATCAGGTTGAAATGGCAAGCACAGGAAATCTTCTAATTTATGTTGCAATTTTCGCTGGATCTGTGAGCTGCTTCTTTGTGAAAACTTTGCCTGGTAGCAGATTGATATGTGAGTCATAAAATCCCTTTCTCTCTCGGGCAGTTGGTTGCTGTTTGAAGAAGAATGAAAGAAACCCCTTGAGATGGTGTAACATGAGCATATTGGAGATTGGTGGCAGAAAATCTTTCACAGATATAAGACAACCACAGTAAACATCAGGTTTCGGTGTTAGTCCCACAGAATCAAAGGGTGAGAGTTTTCCCACTGAAGTTTAGCAGTCATACAGGGACAACTCCATCATGTTGAAAAGGGCCTAGTTGGCTCTTCTTAGCTTCTTTTTATGCTCTTGCTTACTTGCTATTGCCATTGTTTTCTGCTACACAGCACACTTTTGGTCATTCTCTCTCTAAAAAGCAGCTGTGAAGAGGAAATGCATGCAAGTTTAGGAAATAATAGCAGAAATTTAACATATAATTTTTCAGTGCAGCTACATTGAGATTATTCCTATACAACAGTAGATGCTTTTCTGTGGATAAGTGAGAATTTGTGATGTTAAAAAAACTGACTGCTTCTTAGTCTCATTTGAATGTAAGCATTTAGACAAACACAAATCCACAGTCAGTCTTGCATTCATTGTAAATAGACCAAGCTCTAGGCTGTATCTTCCTATGACTTCATGGATTAGAGTCATGGTTCTCTTGTTTTAGCTGTGGAAACAAGATAGGGATGCTTGCATATTAGTAGTACTGATTGAGCAGCTGCAAACTGTTGGAGGAACCGGATGCTCGAATTGAACCATGTACTATTTTAAGAAGTGTCACTGCATAGAATTATCGTACTTTGGACTAAACGTGGAATGCGTGTAAATTGTATGTGCCACTCACAAATGTCTAATTAATTAAGTTTATCTTAGTCTAGTCTCCCTCATCTCACGTTTAATTAGGAAGCTCTTACGGCTTGCTTTAGATCAGTGTCGTTTCTAATAAAAATTTCTAATTATGTGGTGGAGGTGGAGGAAGCCTATAGGGCATAACATCACCAGAAGGGAAGTCGCATGGATGCAGAACGTGGGACGAGTGAGAGACGGGTAGAAAAGCCAGGCAGAGCCACTTAAACTTCTCGTCACTTACCAACCTGTGTTGAAGGATGGATGGGAACAAGGCCAAGCTGAAAAAAAGGAGAAAAGAAGTGCCAAGTGAGGCAACTGTGAAAGAGAAGTGACAAGAGGGTATTGAGAAAAGGATCCGGATAGGCACAGTTAACTGACAGATGTGGGGAAAGGTGGTAAAGGGTAAGAACGTGTAAATGATTACAGCTTTTTTTGCTTTTATTGTCTTCTTTTCTTTCTGCTCTGTATACCCCCAACTGTTCCTGTAATTGAACAGTTTTAAAGGCATTGTCTATCACAGGCTGCAGCTTTGCTATTAGTAATAGCAATAAAAATAACTTTGACGGAATCTAATTTGACATTCTACCTGTTTGTCTCCATGTATGTGCGTGACTGTGTGTGCATGTGTGTTTGTGTCTATGAGCTGTTTCTAATTAATGTGGCTGTGCGCGTGTGTAGCATTTTGGGACAAGCATTAAAGTTGGCATGTGCAGCCACGTCAATTATGTGAAGTAGATTTTCACTTGGTTGCCCTTCCACATACAAATTTTAATTGCATTTAGGTGCCAGAAGGTGACACAGGGATTTGCTGTGATAAGAATGAAAACTATTTTCAGACTGTTTTAGTGAGTGTGCATGTGTGTGTGTGTGTGTGTGTGTGTGTGTGTGTTTTCTATGCGTGTATATGTGTGTTTACATACAGATGTGTTGTATTTTTAAGGTAAGACAAGGCTCATAAATTTGTGTTGGGGGATCTGTGCGAGTGTTTTTATGTGTCTGTTTTTGTGTGCAGCGTTAGTCATGCTACTCTTCTAGGTTCTCCTCAGTGTGCTTAAGGTTAAGACTTTGCCCCAAGGCTTCTGCGTACACACTGGAATACAGAAGGAGAGAAAACGTACAGAAGGAGAAGAGAGCGAGATGATGACAAATACAGGGGGATTTATTTAGACTGGTCTAGTTGTTATGGAAGCGCTGTGGTCCAGACTCCGCTGACCTCTCTCCTCACATTCTCAGTAGCATCTGCCAATTCGCCAAGCCCCCAAATCAGGATGCTTTCTTTTCTTTTCTTCCTGCCACATCCACCCTCTTACCACCTTCCCCACCCGTCGCCTTCCCACCTCTCCAGCCTCGCAGCTCTCCAATCTGCACAAGTCTGCGAAATGTGATGAGGCAGGCACGCAGGCGGAAACATGGGAGTGGAATGTTGAGGGGGAGAGGGCTGTTGCTAACGGGAGAAATTCTCCTAATTAAAAAAAGCTTCTTGGTAAATGTTTCGGAGGGGTTCTTGCTGTGTGGCATGGGTGCTCGGTAGATGGATGGATGGGTGGACAGATTATGAGTCAGTGTTAGCTACAGGGGAAAGAAGTGTTAGAGACCTCTAAGTATGAGTGACAGTATCTGCAGAGGTCATGGGGACACAAAACGACATCAAACATCTCACAAAGGATGCGGAGAACATAATGGCCTTTTCACATTCAATGCAGTTACCAAACACTTAACAGAGAGTGGGCTGTGTAATGAAGAAACAGCAGTGCTCAGTCAGTGTGTGTGAATTTGGCTAGCGTCCTAGAGAGACTCTTTGATAGACTCATTTAGGCCAACATTAGTAATGAGTCTGGCCCAGCTTTAGCTTGTAGTTGTTGTTTAGATTGCATTTTAAAGCATTTCATTTTGAATTCTGGCTGTAATTCCAACATCTTGTTTAAGGCCTGCACTCCCGGTAGAAGAAATCCCCTCCGGTGCAGCTAGAAAAAAAAGGTTTTTTTTTTGTGGTTCCTTGCATGCGTGCACATACACTGCAGTATCCATCGTTGTGCGCTTGCCTGTGTATGTTTGCTTACATCAGTGTGTACATGTGTGCATGTAGGCATGTACACGTGTGAGTCTTCCCAATGAGACACAGTTCATCTGCTGTGTGCATTCTTTATATTTATATTTATGGAAATCGAATGCCGTGCTTCTCCACAGGATGAGAGAATAGCCTTTTCCCCCCAGAATTAGCATTTCTTTCCTTTTTAGCTGTTGATTTTACCAGTGTGAGTTCTGCTGCCTAAGGTGCTAATATCTGTTTAAATTACCGCAACATCGCTGCATTTTAATTTGATTCTGTTTGACTGTGTACACTTTAATTTAAATTCATAACTGAAAGAAGTTTAACTCATTGTATCTGTATTGCAAATGTGTAAGTTTGGCTTTTTGCATATAACCTTGCATCCTATTCGTGTATGTGTTAGTCCGTTAGTGGGTGTGATGCAAGTGTATTTACATTAGCACAATTTATGTATTAGAGAGGCAGAAAGAGCTGCTTCCCTCTTGCATCTATTATGCAGAGAGCTCTCATGCTCCCTCTGCTCTCTTTTTAAATTGTTCCAAGATTGTTTGGAAGTCAAATAGAGATGTGTAAACAGCATGCATCAACCAGCTGGACTGACTTGTTGGCAACAGTTCCACCAATGATGCCAAGTTTGATCTAAGTTTATTTTTTATTTTATTTAATGTTTTGTTTGTTTTTCTTTCT
The DNA here is from genome assembly GCA_029814465.1 of Ostorhinchus cyanosoma. Classification (NCBI taxonomy): domain Eukaryota; kingdom Metazoa; phylum Chordata; class Actinopteri; order Kurtiformes; family Apogonidae; genus Ostorhinchus; species Ostorhinchus cyanosoma. The sequence continues at coordinate 22,402,477 of JAPTYQ010000007.1, forward strand.
TCCTAAGCAGCTTATTCGCATTCTTAAAACTGTTGAAGGATGCCGTGCCTGCAGTGCACATTCAGTTGAAGGACTTGACAGGAGTCAACATTGCCTGTGTTACAAAGTTGTGTTCAAAGTTTAAAGGGGCTGTATGTAGTTAAAAAAAAAAAAACAGACAAAATTTTCAGTAGAGTGTTTTAGAATGAGTTGTGAATTAATACCAAAAATACCATTGTATTGGAGTGTTGAGATGTGCATCCACACCAGCAGTCTAGCACACAGGTGTCAAACATACAGCCCGTGGGCCAAAACCAGCTTGACAAAGGGTCCAGTCCAGCCCGTGGGATGAATCTGTGAAATTAAAAAATTACACTGAAGATATTAACAGTCATTGGTGTCAAAATCATGTTTGTTCAATGGCCACGTACAGACTATGTAATTCAATCTTAAGTGGGTCAGACCAGTAAAACACTATTATAATAACCTAGAGATAATAACAACCCCAAATGTTTCTCTTTGTTTTACTGTGAAAAAGTACAATTGCATGAAAATATTTCCATGTACAAACTATTCTGTCACAAAAAATATGAAAAACCTTAACAAATATGAACAACCTGAAATGTCTTAAGAGAAGTGCAATTTTAAATTGAAATTATTTCTATTACTAAATGCTTTGTGCATTTGTAGATCTACTGTGATCTGTACATGTGTAACTTATGAGCTAAGGTATAATACTGTTAAACTTGCACTGATTTTTCATAAGATGTTTCAAGTCGTTCATGTTATTCATATTTTAAAGGAAACTTTGTAAACATCTTCATAATGTAACTCTTACTTATAAACTCTACTTTTATTATTTTTCTGTTCTGGCCCACTTGAGCTCATTTTGGGCTGTATGTGGTCCCTGACCTAAAAGGAGTTTGACACCCCTGGTCTTGCGCATTTATGTGACCACTAGAGGGAGTAGTGAGTCTCTGCAGGTCTCCCATGGTGAGAAAAACTAATGCCAAAGGGCCTTTGGCCAAAGTGTCAGAAAGTGACTTTCGGAGTTAAAGAAAGTGACAAAGTGATAAAAACTAGAAGTGCTGTTGTTGTTTTACCACTGGGCACAACTCTAACTGAAAAGAATGGAGTTTGATGCTGAAATCACAGCATTTCTTCTACATGGATGAGTTTGATTATGAACCTTATAAAGGTATAAACTGTGGGATTTTGTTATCTTTGCTAATTTCACATTTGTTGATCCACAGTTGAAACCGTCAGTTCTGAACTTGTTTAGTGACTAAAAAGGGACACAAATTATGTAGAAAACAGAGGGGATTTGTGGTTTTATTGTGGCTGCTTTTTCTGAGTTATAATGTAAACTATAGGATGACTTAATGCATAAAGATTAGAAAACACAGTTTTATTTTCACAGGCTTTCAAAATGACTTGTACAAAAAGAGGAAAATGTGTGTGTAAACAATGAGCTTAGGATTTTATTCAGTGAGTGATAGAGTCTGTGGATACATAGCATTGAATCATTGGTGGCTCTGGTTTTGGACTTCCCCCTCTTGTCAAGAGTTTGGAGTATTAATACTACATATAATTCATTTAAAACCACAATATGTAATATTTAGAAATGAAAATATTTCAAAACAGCTAGGTGTATGTTATATATTTTGTCGACTAGTTTAGCTATGTTAGGTCATACACATTATGACCAGTTTCCATTTATCACTTGCCTTCTTGCTAATATTCAGTATAGAGACAGCAGTAACATACTTTCATAATATTTGATGATTCTAATCCTAATTATGTCAATATCTATACATAAAGAAGTGTCAGATAATCTTATGCTCATTCCTCAAAGTATCTTGACAATAAATAGAGAGCTAGACAAGCACTCTGAGAACGCAGAGCATCAGCCCACCAAAACTGAATAATTTGTTCCTTGTGCCAATATCAACATTGCCTGAAAATGTCATCAAAATCCATTCATAACTTTTTGAGGTATCTTGCTAACAGAAAGATAGACAAACAAACAAACTGCAATGAAAACATAACCTCTTTGGCGGAGGTAAATATTGCATACAGGGTTTATCTTTGACATTTCACACATTGTCCAGTGGAGATTTTCTTTAGTCCACAGGAAACATTCTGATAATTCTTGATGTTAAATTTTGTGGGACAAGACTTCATGATCATCTGGTGTTTTACGCCACCAAGCACCAGTATGAAGCACTGAATGGTTGAAAGCTGGTCATCGTACTCTGTCTTTGATGTCAACAGTTGCACAAGCGCTGACTCATTCTGTTCTTGCCACCTGCCATCTTGTTCAACTACCAAGGGCAGCCTCCCACATGAACAGCTTTGATGAGGTGTCTTGTGTTCTGGTTCATTCATTGTACACCTTTTGAGACTGTGCTTTTGTGAAGCCAAGACTCTATAGTTCCCACTTTCCTAACTTGAAATTTCTTCTTCACCTTGTTAATTTTGCTCTAAGTCTATTTACAAAACACTTGTGCATTTTAAAACAACAAGGGAAGTTTTTTTTTCTAAAGGCACATCATTTATTTTTTTAGTCTTTCTGGCTCAAAATGGCCTAAAATGAGACATTACATTTTCCAATGTCAATCAGTTTTAAATGGACTTAGTGCCAACTTACTCTTTTTCATGGTTGTGACAGTTAGTTATTAGTGAAGGGCTTTGTTTTGTAACAATTAGCAAGAAGGATTTTCTGAGATCAAAAACCCCTAATTTACTATTGTGGATAAAAGCATGAAGAGGCCAAAAAGGAGACAACAGTGGGGTCACTTCAAGGACAGCTGAATATAATATCCATTTTTTTCAATATTTGACAATCATGGATGTGTTAATAATGAACTGGAAATGGTACCCACACTTTTCCACTTCCTCTAGGGGCCACTCAAGATACTACAGCCCCAAATCCCCTGTGGTCCAGAGACCATTTCTGCCAACATAGAACTGGTATCCTTCTGTTTTACAAACTTAATTGTGAGCCTTTTGAGCATTAATTTAAAAATAAAATGAATAAGCTGAGACACTGGTTTTCAGCTGGGACCAAAAAAATAGTAAGTTTTCCCCGGACCTGAACTGTGAACCATTGTGGGCGGGTTGTATTCTACCAGTTGGAAAGACAAAACAGAGACAACAGCAACAATGAAAAAGTCTGGAAGAAAACAGCATGGAAGCGAGTGCAACAAATGCTGATTAAACCCAGTTCTTGGTATTGATTTATTTATCAACTGAGTTTAAGGAAATGCTGGAAAATAGAACAAGAAAAAGAAACCAGGCTGGTTTCATTTGGACACAAGAACTAATAATGAACAAATACAAAATTTAAGAAATAAGACACTGGAAAAATGTTTTCAAAAGCTGAACTGTAAGGGGTAATGTGTATATCAGTGTTTTTTAACCTTGGGGTTGCCTGGAATTCAAATGGGGTGGGCTGAAATTTCTAGTAATTGATAAAAAATACTAATAATAAAACTATATGGTGGGTTGAGAGAGACAATCCCAATACATAACAGACATGATAAACTGAAGCTGAAACTGAAGCACTGTGGTTCTGTTTATCTGTCAAATGTTCATTGTGGTCGGTTTCAGATGCTGCAGCTCTTTCATAATTCCTAGTTTGAGTTATTGTTTGTTCAGTATTAATTGTCTGCCTTTTCAATACAGTCTGGACTGACTGTACATATCCTGACCAAAGAAAACAAAATTCTCACTTTATGCAGTGATCTACACCTGGCTTGTCTGCCTCCGTCCATAATAATATACATTATATAGACTAAATGTCATCTAAAATGTATGTTTATTTGCAACATAGTATAGCAAACTATTACATGATCAAAAAAATAATAATTTTAGCAAAAAAAATGTCTCTGTTTTGAATGTTTGGGGTCGCTAGAAATTTGTGATATTAAAATGGGGTCACAAATCAAAAATGGTTGGGAATCCCTGCTGTTTATGCATCATATATACCATTAATGACACATCCTTGATTAGAATGGTTCCACTCAAAATGGAGACTGGTTCACTGGATGGCACCAAAAGTTAAAAAAAAAAACCCTGAACTAGGCCGGTTCAAGAACCAAAGTTAAACTGGTGTACAAGGCCTAATGATAAAAGAGATGTTTTATGACCTGCAGATTTTCTATATGTCCACTCAGAAACATTTCTGAATCTACCACAGTGTACAGTCTGTGCACCCACCAGGAGGTGAGACAATAGTGGACCATAGTGGTGTAGTGGGCCACTGTCTTTGGGAAAGAACGGCTGCTCTTTTGGAGTCCAGCATCTAGTTCTGACCACAGTATCCATGCTGCCAGTACTGCGAGAGACATCAACAGTCCAATGGATGCCAAGGAAACTAGTATTAGCTGCTAAAAGGGGAAATAAATTCATCTATAACAGTGTTAATGAGACTTTCTAAGTATCTTGTATTTTGTCTTTTATTTTGTGTTTTTCTTGATACAGAATAATTTAATTATATGTCCAGATTTCTTGGCATCTGAGTGGTTTGTCCAAATTAATTTGTAGTCATTCAGGCCTTCATGGGTAAATCTAAATGCAAATGTTAATGCTTATGTCACATGTTTACATTACTTTGCTGAGTTTTCCACTGTATGGGCATGTCTGACTAATTGTTCCATTTTTGTTATCTGTGTTCAGGCGGATTATTTCAGCTGTGTGGCCTCATTGCTTTATTCTCGTAAAGAGAATTGTCTGTACAAAGCATGTCCGTCTGCAGACTGCTACAAAAAGGTCATCGACCAACAAAATGGACTATATCGCTGTGAAAAGTGTAACAGAGAGTTCCCCAGCTTTAAATACAGACTTCTACTTTCTGTAAGTACACAGTCCTTAGATTAACTATATTGCTTTTTTACCACAAACAATTGCTCCCGACTGTGAGACAATATCACTTTTGTAAATACACACACACAAGCACACATGTATCAGCACACCATAGCTGTTTGCCTCCATCATCATCTCTGTCTGTCGGTTTCTCAGGCTAACTTGGCCGACTTCGGGGATAACCAGTGGGTGACGTGCTTCCAGGAGACAGCTGAGGTCCTGTTAGGTCACAGTGCAGAGACACTGGGACAGCTCAGAGACACAGTGAGACATCAACACACACAAACACACAAATACCACCACACACAGAGCTCCTTAAACTAGGTTGTTCATATCTGACAAGAAAATTGCCTTTGCAGTTTTCCAGGAGGTCTAACTTCAGCAGACTACTTCCTGTAAACCGCTGGCCATGACTTTGTATTTACCTTGTCTTTTGTCTCCCTGAGGATGAGGCTGCATTTGATGAAGTCTTCCAGAAAGCCAACTTCACAACTCACATCTTTAAAAACAAAGTTAAGCTGGAGACGTACAACGTAAGTAACTCGAAACAGAATCACAGATTTTGGGACAATGCAATTTAGCATCCTGGGAATAAAAGGGCTGCATATAACAGCACACAATGCACACATCATTATTGTTGTCCATCATTGTACAAATTCTGCTGGTCTCTGCCATAGAAGAATACTCAACACTGATTGACTAGTGCTTGTCTGTGGCTGCTTGTTACTGCTCTGAATGAAAACAGCAGCAAGCATTTGATTCTTTCAATACACCTAATAATGGTTTGGAATGAATTGGCTTACAAAATAACCAAACGGCAAAAACTGCTATTGTTGGAAAAGCAGTAAATGGCCTCATTTACTGTTCATTTTATAATGACATGACAAAAAGAAAATTGCTAAATAGACCTTAGCTGTAGTTGGTTGTTTTAAAATGCAAATCTTTTGGAAAGTGACCTTATTTTACTTAAAAAAAAAGTTATTTTGCTTTTTTAAAATGGAATTATACATTTTCAAACATTTCCCTGTGGTCTACACAAACTAAATGCTCTGCTTGGGTCTGAATTCTTCATTAATTCAACTCCGAAGGTCCATCTTCAACCCTATTTCTGAGTAATGACACCAGAAAGGTCGTTTTGAGTGCTGGCCCTTTAAATGCAAATGAGCCACTTCACATCCCACCCCCTCCAGGTTGTTGACTGTGCTGCGCTGTCCCGTTCAGCCACTTGTGTTCGTTAATACAACCAACAACTGAACATTTTAGGTAATCGGCTCAGAGTTTGGACATATTTTCAGTATGGATTACAACCACTGCAGCTGACAAACAATTATGACACAGAGAAATGTTCGTCGGAAGTCTTGACTTTATTTGTGCAAATATCATGACGTAACTAGTTATAGACGTAACAAATTAAGCAGGACTTAAAATGGGTAGCAGAAGATAGCTTTGCAACCCCTGGAGGGTTCAAATTCAAACTTTTTGAACTATTAGTCTCCAAATAGACAAATAAATGTACCACAGACTAATAAAAGTGGGTTTAGTAAAATATGACCCCTTTAAAAAGTATTAAAAAAGTGGTGCCAGGCACAACAAACCCCGCCCCTCACACATACTGTAGCTTATTTTGGCATCAATCCAGCCAATGTCATCATGTCTATGCATGTGCTGATGTCAGCATATCAATTGCCTCTATATATGTGCAAGGTTTGAAGTAAACTGAAACAAAATTGGTGTTTTTATAGACATGTAAAATTTCAACCATTATAAGTAAATAGGAGGGAAAAAAATGATTTCAAGAATTCTTTAAAAATTTGATCTTTGACCTACTGTTCTCAAAATGTAACCACGTCTATTCTGGGTCACTGGCAATCTGTAAACTCAGTTTGGCATGAATTCAACTAATAGGGTGTCAACAATTAAACAAACAAACAAACCGAACCAAAAACAATAATTCTTGCCTCCCCTTTGGGGGGCGGGGTAATAAATGATGTAACAAAACCAGCACTTAGGTACTGGGGCACCTTTGGTTGTAGTGCATAAATTGAGGTGCTGTGCTGCCAGGTTGGTCGGCTATATTTCAGCAGCACACAATCTTAGACACATGGAGAAAATCTAAATACAAAAGCTTAAATCTAGTTCACCACATAAAATAATAAAACACTTGCAAAGCTGGTGTTGACAGCTGTATAATTACTGCAGCATTAATTAAAACAGAAGTGTATCTCCTCCATCAGATATGCCTGAGAGGGACAATAGGAGAAAAAAAAACATCTAAAGCACCAGATATTTAGACAGGCCTGAAAATTTAATTTACATCAGTGAAATATTTGTTATGTAGAGGAGAAGATAATCTGAAGTTTAAAACATACTGTTTTGTTGTTGTAAAAGGTACTAAACCTTGTTTAATCTTGACACAGATCATCATTGGGGCTTAAACCCTTTAGGTGCTGATGTGTTCTTAGCTATTAAATAAAATACTTGTTGCAAATGAACTTGCTTTGTAAAAAAAGAAAAAAAAAGCACATTAATTATAACCCACTTTAAGACGCACCTCTGTGCAAGGAACGAAGCAATGTGATGTGTTTTAATTAATAAATCTATGTCATGCATGTGTTTTGTAACAAGCAGGAATGTCATTAGCTCCACTGAACTGTAGACCCAAGCGAGCCAAGCCACAAAACAAGATGCACAAAATGCTATAAAATCCCAACACAGTGCCAGTCACACAACATGAATCCAAAATCAGTTCAATTAGTATTATAGTGACAAGGGAGTTGTAATGTAGCCAGTGCACTTTGGATAGAAAACAAATACAGCTGTGGATTCATTTCTCTTAATTAGACGTTAATTAGCATTTAGCTATTGTCTGTCTAAGCCTAATTAGCTTAATTATTTAGAGGCTAATTTGCTACTCAGGGCACATACGAAGAGTCTGCGAGGAATGATTGAGCTGTAGGATGAGCTCAGAACATGTCCCGAGTCGAAGAAAACCTACATGAAATGCAACGCAGGGTTCAAAAGACCTCTTTCATGGTTTGTGGAGTCATGTAAAAATATTTGGAGAGAAACACTAACTCTTGGCTTTCAGTCTTACACATGAGTGCACGTTTGTGTAACTGTAGACTAATTGAACATCTGGGTTTGTTGCAGTGAGAGTAATTTTTACTTTTGTAGTGAAACAAGCTTGCCTGTTAAAATGTCAGTGTACTGCTGCTACTTATGATCCAACAAGAATGACTTCAAAGCCCCAGACAGTAGGAGACCTGCTCTTCTGTTTACAAAAAATAACCAAGAAACTAAAAAACAGCTTTAAATAAAAATAACAAGATAAGAGTGATGATTAACAGGAATGAAGTTCAGAACACAGTTTGTTCTCCGGGTTCCGTTCTGTGTGGAACAGGGTTCATCCTCTTTTGTGCATTAGAGTGTTGACAGTAGAGTGTCATGTCTGTGTAGATGCTCATTTGTCCAGGTCACCGTTCTTCTTGGTAGATCTAGGTTCAACTGGACTGGTTTTGCTCTTTTGAAAACATTTCATCTCTCATCCAAGAGATTTCTTCAGTTCTAGGCCATGTCCACATGAAACCGCATCATTTCCTATCCAATCTTTTGATTCGTCGCTTTCAAAAAAGTGCTCTGTAAACAGAGTCATTTCAGGAAGCGTCCACACGAAACCACTGAAAACGCCTGAAAACAATGTAGTCCAAATGCCAGGACTGTGTGTGGCGTTGTAATGTTCTCGCAAAAAAGGAGAAGGAGGTTATTTTGTCCTGGTTTCCGTCCTGGTTGTCCTTCTGGTTGCCCCTCTCCACAGTAGATCCAAGAGCCTGTAGCGAATATTGTTAAGCTTTGGTTGTTTGTTGCTCATTGTAATGAAAGAGTAGCTGAAGATTTTGATTCTTATTTCCAGTAAGTTCAATAGCTGTTGTAGCATGAGCACTACTCTGTAGTCCATTGTTGTTGTTGTGAAGTGGAGTCTTGCCTCTGGGTTGAAAGGTTAATGAGGCGGGGCTATGACATCATCGTGTTAGAAAAGTTGCGGTTCGGTCGTACAGATGAAGATGCAAAGCCTGTGATTTCAGAGTTATCCACTGTGGGACCTGGTGTCCTGTGGATGAAAGGCCTATCTGCAGATACAACCGAAACTGCTTTTGTATGGACAGGACCCTAATAACACAATACCCACCAACGACTCTGACCTCCAGGGCCACTCCCCTCTCTATGATCCTATCATTTCAGTTCATATGGATTAAATAACACCGAGGCAGACCACTCCCCCTACAGGTTTATACATCCAATTTCCCCCACCAGTTATTAGAACTTGAACCTGGAGCTACCAAGAAAACTTGGAATGTAATGTTAGTCCATTAGATATTAGTTTAGTAAGAAGTAAAGTAAGAAAATTAAAAAATAAAACCTGGCCTATTCATTCCCTTGACTAAACAGTAATGAAGAAAAGAAACGGAGTGTCTTCCAATCATGACATGTCCTCCAGTGAACATCCACAGTGCATCTAGCCGCGGTCGCTTCGACAGACAGATTAGCTGACAATACAATTCAGCTGCCTCGTCTGGAAAATGTAATTAACGAGTTCTCACATTCTACATAACTTTCATCGCCGTCTTCGGAATTTATTTTCAGTGGTTGTTAGTGAAAATTTATGTTTTTATTTCAAAGCTTGTGAATCAATAAGATGAGAGCAGAACAGCGTCTATGATTTGCAGCGTACGTCTCCAACTCCGCCTCAGTTCTTTTCTTCTAGTCCTGCGAAAGTAAGACAGAAAGATCAGACATCTACCACAGTGTTTCCATGAAAATAGAACAATACAATGAAATGTCAGTGCTTAACAAGATTAATGAAGTAACAAACACTTGTGCGCCGTCATTTTTCATAACAAGGGCGCACAAAGAAAACACGACTGTGCTTAGGATAATACTTTTCTTGAACTTTTTTGCATACACACTGAAGGTTGTGTTATTTTAGGGCTAGCAAGGATGATAAACTACTACCTTTTGGATTTAATAAGCACAGTGCTTCAAAATCCCCAGAAGTTTGTGTCACCCCAGTGAAGACGGGCCTGTTGCTTGGTGATACTCCGACTGGTTCCATTGTTTCAGCTTTGACTTTTACTGCCAGACTGACTTGTATGTTTATAGTAGGACTGTGTAGACTGACCTGAGCACCACAGGTAACCTCATCCAGGTCACAGCGTCATCCGCAAACTCTGTCATCAGGTACCCTCTACTATGGTAACTATGGTAACTATGGTGACACAACATATGGCACATCCTCATCTAATGGAAGTGACCATCTGCAAATTCATGATCTCTTTCTTTCTTTCTTTCTTTCTTTCTTTCTTTCTTTCTTTCTTTCTTTCTTTCTTTCTTTCTTTCTTTCTTTC
>JAPTYQ010000007.1:22496496-22511389 GCA_029814465.1 Ostorhinchus cyanosoma
GGGGGGTTGTGGAGAGAGGAGGAATGGGCAATATCATACTCAAAGGGAATCAGGAGCTCTTAAAACATGAAAGTAAAGGCAAGGGGAGAGAGGAACAGCGTGGCGGTGTGGGAGGGAAACAGAGCAGAGCGACTGAAACTGTAGCTAAAAAAGGATGATGGGGATGACAGGGATCTACTGCACAGCGTAGACCATTATATAGCTAGGTGTGTAAATGTATGCCTGCTCTGCACAGTAACTTAGCTGTGACTTTCAGTAAAATTGGCAACTAATTCTATGACCTTCTGCAGGGGACTGGCACAAGCACTTGTAAATTGATTACACATAACACACATGCAGACTCAGATGTTTCAGTAGACTGGCACAAATGTAGTGTTTCGGGTGTACACAGAGAGGCACTTATGGACACACAGTCAACTTGAATTAAGTGGCATTGGCTGAATTTACAACAAAAAAGAGCAAGCACTAAACACGGATTGAAAAAGACTGTGATTTACATTTACAAAAATGCAGAGGAGGCAGAGAGGGGTGAGGGAGTGACGACGGCTAGCTCAGACACTCAATATAGATGCTGCTCCTCTCTTGTTGGTGGTTGATTTAGCTTAGCATAATCCCAAAGATCATTTAGTGTTGCTCATTCAAATGGTGATAAATCTCTGGCAGAGTTAATGAGAGATTTAAATGGCGTCATTGCCTCAAAGACACAGCTGAAATATCTCTGCACTATATAATCCTCCGCTCTCATGTAATATAGTACATAACCATTACATCCATCTTCATATTGGAGACAAATCAGGTCAATACTGCAGGCTTTGCACCAGTGCTTCTCTGTGGCCTAGGAATTACTATTAATGTGTTTGTGAAACTTTATGTTATTTGCAATTCCTCAAAGAACAAAGAAGACAAAAAAAATTATACAAAGATTGTAAGTCAATCACCGCCCGACCAAGGAGAGTAGGAGTAATAATTGATTTCTTGAAACAGACATGAAGCCGTTGCATCCGTCTCAAACCGTGATCCTGTCTGAGTTTTGATGGATGTTTACAAAGCAGCTTAGAAGTTGGTGTTGTCACTGGGATTGAACTTGAAGAAGAAAAAAACTTAGCTCTTAAGCAAAAGAACTGGGTTACTGTTTCAAAGGAAGGCAAGTACAAAAAGAGTTTATACAACTAAATCCAACAGAATAGTTCAACACAGTGAAGTATCTGCTTTATTGTTTGATTTTGGACAAGACTTCACTTCAGCGCACAATAACTGTTTTGGTGTCATCAGGCAAAAATTGCATAATTTAAACAGTTTGTTGTTGCACCTCACTGTTTGATTGTCCAGATTTTCTTCCAGTTCTGTTTTTATACTAATTCATTATGTATAGTGTGTTTACTCCTGTGTTCTATTTTTTATTCTTGTGTCCTATTTTTACTTTTCTATTATTATTTTACCTTCTAGCATAATGCATGTAGTCTGAGAGGAAACAAGTATTCTATTACCTTCTCTAGACTCTGTTTTAGGATGTACAACATCTGCCCTGTGACTTTCTAGTGATCTTGGACAGGGAGGAGGTTAATGTGATTAATGTGACCAACCACTGTAATTACCAGTTGCTGTTGAGATTCCGTCTGGCAGGACTTTTCAGGCATGAAACAGTCAATCTTCATAAATAAATAAATATTTCTATATTTTTGGAATGTTACGAGAAAACTGTGAAGGATGGGTGTAAATCTAATCTTTCCTTTGAATTTGGCTCGTGGATCTTTAAATACAGTCCTATACAGGAAGTATATGCATTTATTTATCTTGGCTTGTCATTTGATATTGGGCATTGTATGTAATCACTGTTTTTAACCCTTTAACAACAGCAATCTCTCTGGCACTGCATTTTGCACTTTACAGCATTCAAATTACTGTAACTCCTGATTCACAAAATTCAAATGTAATCAGAAAGCTGAGATCCTGAGCTTTTCCAACTCTATATAACACTTTACATCAGCAATGTGGAACTCTACTATAAGTAGAAAGGAACTGTTTTAGAGACTTCTACACAGTAAAAAACAAACCCTAACCTGGCCAACCATCTGTCTTTCTCAATGAGAAATGGACTCGCAAGGCTTGAATCCAAATGTGAAGGCGGGACTAACAGGTGCGGAGTAAACCAATCAGAGATAATACGGACATGACGCTTTTGTCAGAGAAGCTTAAGAATACAGGGTGTAATCTGTTATTCAGTAAACAACTGACAACAGTTTGTGAAGAGATTTTTGGACTTGGAACTGACTTTGACCCGTGAGAGAAAGGAGTCGGTGCGTTTGGTGCATTGCGTAAACACCCGCCCCCCCAGACATGTGATTAGTTTGATATAGACTAGATCGTACATATTTCACAGCAACTGACCCAATTCCAGACTGTGTTCTCAGTATTGAATACAAAACAAAATAACAAAAAATATGAAGCCATAATATTAATATTGAATGTTCAAGACCAAAAAGCATGTTTGAGTAGATATAAAACAGTTAAAAGTTTATTATTATAATCTCTAAAAGTTTTGTAATGGACATTTACAGTTTTTTTAATATAAAAATATGGTAAAATCTTAAAAAAAAAACCACTTTTTTTTGTTTACTAAAACACACTGTTTTAAGCATTTATTATTTATAATAATGATATCTAATGCCAGATGTTGAAAGTTAAGTTTTTCCTGAAAACAAAGGTGCAAAAGAATTGGCAAAAAAACTCAAAACATTTTCTGACACTTTTATTGTTAAGAAAACATGAGAACACCCAGGCAGCTTCTTATAATGACAATCTTAAAATGGTTAAATGGATAGACAGCAAAAAAGTTTACAGGAAGGCAGAATGAGTTTTTTTTTGTTTGTTTTTTTTAAGATATACTGCCACATAATTTTTTCTCTTTCTTTTTTTGCTTGGGGCCAACCTATGGTTTCCTCAGGGTCAGTATCAACATTGTTTACTGGTAATAAAAAGACCAGTAACTGATATTATGACCTGAAAATCCTGGTGTGAAATTTCAGAGCAGCTCCAACACAAAACTTTGATGAAATACATTTAGTCCGCAAGAACGCTTCAATAATACTGCTACAATAATCATTGCAAGTTTTCAGATTACTCTGGAGGTATTACAATAATTACAACTAACAATTAAATAAATGATATATTGCTCATACAGACTTCGTGCTGTTGTTTGAGTAATACAGCAGTGTCTATTCTTGGCTGTCACCTCTCTACCACAGTCTCCTTTGTGAAGATATTCTTCTTGAATGCTATGATTGATTTTCAACTCTGACTTTCAAAATTTGGATATTGAAGTGTTCTTGAATCTCAAACCCCTGACAGTTATGAAAATTGTCCTTGCTTTCAACTGTGCCATGACAAATGAATGGCAATGTAGTGCTCACTGTGAAGGACTACCCAGTTCAGTCTCTGAAAGTTGAAGTTCACGGCACGTACATCATGCTATGATGGGATAAAAAGCTCAAATATACTGGTATAACAGACAGTGTTAGTATCCAGATGCCTATGGTTGTGTTAAATTCCTATTACAATAGAAAAGTTCAGACTCTTTAACCTCAGGATCATCAGCACAACGGTGTTATATGCCTTTGTCCAGCAGGGAGGTAAAGTGCTTAACGTTGAAAGAAAAATCGATGTTCATTATCATGGAGCACCTTAAGTGGTACCTCGGCTGTTTAACAAATCCGAGCAGGCCGGCTCGAAAGTTATTTCCAAGGTATCTGGGTATCTTATAATTAGCACCGGTCCTATGTGGTCTATTTTCCGCTCTCAGTGGTCTGATTCTTTGCTGCAGCCCTCTCGGCCCCTGGCCCGGCGTTGTGACATCTGTTCAACGTTCAACATACTGGCCCATTAAAAAATACACACACTTTACTCTGATTGGGGCTAGTACATATTTGTGTGTTTATGTGTGTGTAGTGTGTATGCGACAGACAGAAAGGCAGTGAGAAAACGCAAAAATAACCTCTACCCTCTTTGCATGCAGTAATTGGGTCATTTGAAAGGCTAAGCTTATCTCAACACTAATCAAGCTCTAATTATGCTCAGAAAACTTTGCCTGCCCCTCCCTCTCATCCACACGCGCACACACACACACATACACACACACTCCACATGCATAATCAGATGATACAGGTCGCAGCTTTGGCTGTTTAATTCCTTCCCATTAGTGGGGGAAAGATGTGAGTACAGTAAAGCTGCGGCTGCCCTCCGTCTTATCCCATCCTGCCCCAACTAGGATGATAAGGCAGGCCTGCAGGGCGACATGTGTCAATGGGAAACAGGGCCCGTGATTGGAGGTGAAGAGACGTGAAACCTCCTTCTTAGGCAGCAACGACTAATGAACTCAGACACGCAAGGACACAGGAAGCGAAGACCCACACCCGCCCCCATACACACACAGCCACACAAACCAACTGCTTTTAGATATAGAATTATTCATGTTTCCTTTACAGTTAAAATATAGTGTCTGAAGATGTAGCTTCGTGGTTTGACTGGATTGAAATTCAGCGGTCAGTGATTGTTATTGGACCCTCATGTATCACATCCTCAATTGTCTATATTTCTGCACTTGGTGTCCTTTTTCATCAGGTAACCCTCAAAGACCTGGCTAACTATCTTTCATTGATGGCATCATCAGATGTAAAATATTTAACAGCTTCTGATCCACTAAGCCTATCAATACATTTTTTAAACTATCTTTATTGAATTTCTATTGTATAAAAAGACATACAAATCAATACATTTAAGTACTCAAATCCAGTTAAATGCAATTTCAGCTTTACAGCCATATCAGATTGACCCTTTTGGACAGTTGGGGGCTCCATAGTGAACTTTGAAACACTGTCCTCTTCTGCAACATTCTTCTTGGTAGTTCTCGGTTCAGTTAAACTGGTTTAAGCTCTTTTTGAAAATATTTCGTCTCTCATCCAAGAGATTTCTTCAGTTCTGAACTTCAGATTGCTTCTGATTGAACGTCCCAGCAGGACACTGACCCCAAGCATACCACCAAGGTAGTGCAGCAGTGGTTCAAGTACATGGCTCAGTCAAAGACCTGACCTAAATCATACAGAGAATCTGTGGAGGGAGCTGAAGACCAGAGTGATGGGTAGGAAACCGTCCAACCTGATCCAGCTGGAGGCTTTGGTCCAGGAAGAGTGGACCAAAATCCCACAGGAGACATAAGACAGCCTGCGGACACTAACACGAACCATCATCCAGAACAAAGGCTACTCTACTGACTATTATGAAAAGACACTGGACTTAGTAAACCTAGGGTATGAATAATTTTGAACATGGCCATTTTTGGGAAATCCATTTATCAGATACTCCTGAAATAAAGTATTTCTTTAAGTGTCATTTGTTGTTATTCCCTCACTTGTGTATCATGTATAAGTCACAAACAAACCAGAAAAAACTCATTCATTTCTTCATAAAAACAAAAAATAACAAAAAATGGCAGGGGTATGAATAATTTTGAGGAAGAGTGTATATGACTGAAATTCTAGTGAGAATTTAAATTTTGCATCCTGTTATCATTAAGAAATATTGAACGATGATGTGATTTTTTTTTTCTGGGTTCTCCACCAAACACACATGATGATCCTGTATATCTGTAGAATGGTATATAGACTAGGCCATCCTCTATATTACTAAATTCTTATTTTCTTTAGTTATTTTTTGCCCCTTTTATGCTTTACTAGATGGGAGCAGTGGAGAGAGACAGGAAATGTGGGGAAAGAGAGTAAGGGAATGATATGCAGCCAACGGTGGAGTCAGCTGGGAATTGAACTGCGGACTCGCAGCTCAGGGCAGTTGCACACATATGATATGTGCTCCAACTACTTAGCTATCAGGTCGCCTGACAGCGGTACATTTATAATGGTCTGCTGTGCCACATTTTGCATTCATGAGAAACTGCAGCTGCACTTTGAACATTGCACTGGGCCATAATTGGGATTTTGATCATATTTTAATGAATTATTAAGCTCTAAAAAGTGACTATTGTATTAAGCATGCTAATCAGCCCCAGATCGGCATCAGTTGTTGACTTGCCATCGGCTTATCTGCAAATAAAATGACACTGATGGTGGCGGCTGATGTTTATCTGTTGTGTTTTAGTAAACGTTGTTAAATAAATTTGATGAGTGACTTTGTGCTGAATAGTGGAGTTCAAACAGTGAAAGACTTCAAAACACTGATTTTATTTATAATTAAAATTTTTTGCTTTGCTAAAACAAAAGGGGGAATAAATGGCAAAACCAACATACATCGGCAATTGGCCAAAACTGGTACTGACCCACAATTTCACAATCAGTGCACCCATATAGTCTATTCTTTAACTTACAGGGCAGAAAATAAAATGCAGAGTGACACATCCACAGAGTCACACACAGATGTATAGTCCCACTGGAGCAAATACACACCAATCACAGAAATTTCACAGCTGACTGACTCGATCTGGCAAAAAGCAGCTGTGTCTGCAGAGATGGATTATTAATATGTGTGCGTCAGTTTTAATGTGTGTATGTGTGTGATGATGTGAAAGTGTACGTCCATCCAAGCTCTTCTGCAGTTATGGCTGAGGTGCTGGTTGCCCTCCTGAGTTGTGCCATCACATGGATCTGGAACACTCTTTGGCAGATATCCTCAGCGGAGTGCAGCGAGAAATGAGCCTGTCCAACAAACCAATGAGAAGAGGAAGCGAGAGTGCGGCATGGGGGCGAGCTGGTTCTTCTCTTAATAGCTGTTTGTCCAATTCCCCCAGCAAGAGGAAAATCTCTCTTCCTCTTCTTGTGACTAAATCATTCGCTACTCTCTACACTGCAGGTATGAATCACCCTTTGTCACCCTCCTCCGCTCTCTTCCCTGTTGTTCGTTTAGTTTCCCATCTGTCTCTATTACAATGACTGTTAAAAGTACATCAGGACATTATTGCATAAATCTTTCATAGCAACGACGCTCTGTGTGCTCACACCTTGTTTCTACAGTATTTGTTTTTGAGACTCTCAAAGTGAGAAATTTCCGTCATGCTCTGGGATTACACTTGTAAATCAGACGTACACACAGATACAAAAGAAGAAAAGAGGACGTAGGCAGAAGGCGAGCGAGATGAAGCCTTACAAATCCACATACCCGGAATGACAACCGAAGTGAGTGATTTCAGTGCAGTGACATGTCCGATGGATCATCTGTCACTGGGTCGTTTTATCGGGTAACACGCTGTTAGTGTGTACTCGCCTTTGACTGAGCCAATCACAGGCGGCCATTGGTCATTTTTCAGCCTGATTGGCCAAAACAAGAGGGGGAGATCAGCATCAGTTCACTCATTAAATCGACTCCCCATGGAGAACAAGTTTAAGCACTATAGAAGTGTCAGCGCTTGATGCGATCAGTTTCATTCCAAAATGAGTTATCCAGCAGCTGACAAATGTGAGACCTACAGCAACAAAATGATTAATGGCTTGAGAGCACGACTACATGTACAGTATACTACACTGGAATAGATTTGTTGGATCAAACCCCTCTATCTAAATTCAGACTGTCAAACGAAAGTGTTTCTAATAGCTTTCAACTGACAGCAATTCAGCCATTCTCACAACACCATTAGCATGATATTAGCGTAGCAAAGTGCGACACTTCCCCTTCGGGCCGCTTTTTCTTGTTGACATTTTTCACACAGTGCCGCGGGAGGAAAATACATTCAGGTGCAACGACGGAGGAATGGTGGAGAGGAGACATCACTCAGGAAATATGAGAAGGGCAGTGGAAGGCAGAGGAAGGATGTATGAGAGGAGAACAGGAGGAGGTGTCACAGCTTTTCTCCATCAACTAAAAAGAGATAGATGATGCGAGAAGAGCGTGTCGCTTTAACTTCCTCAATCAGTCATTGTATCTGGCTAATCTGAAGGTTGCCGGTTAAACTCCACCATCCGTCATGATGCGTGGTTTCTGTGAAGGTTAGAATCATCTGGAAATGTCTCATCCTGCTCTTCTTTGTCATCCTGGTTTGTTCTGCTGATCCCTGGGGCTTTACTTCTGCTGGTCCTCTATGGGTGTGTCTGTATTTTTTTACTTACCTGATCATTTTACATCTCTTAACGAGGTAACATCCAATAGTGGACATTTAGTGTTTCAAAATGTTTCCACACATGAGGTTAGTCTGACCATGCGATGATCCACATTTTATTGAAAACTGCAATATCTCAGGAACAATAGGGCTACAGTACAAAAGTGTGACGTGAAGGCTGGAACCTATACGCCTCAAATTACTCTCTCAATATGCATGTCATATCCAAGTGGGTGATCGCTCCAGTGTTTGTCCAGCCGAGCTTTGAAGTTATTGAGTGCCTTTGCCATCACCACATCTTCAGGTAGCTTGTTCCAGGCATTTCCACACGCTGGGAGAAAACATAAGATCTTAAAGACCCTGCAGCTCTTTTGACATCTTTACTTCTCCAGGATCAGGATGTACCCCCTGGTTCTTATGTTCTTCCTGAGTGGTAACATGCTTGCGGTCTATGTGACATCCCCCATGAAGATTTTTAATCACCTCACCCCCCATCACGAGGGTTGGGAGGTCAAGCACTTTCAGTCGCTCCTTGTATGTTAGGTCTTGGAACCCGGGTACCAGTTTTGCCACCCGCTTCTGCACTTCTTCCACTTCCTTGGTGTCTCTCATGTATTGGGGGGACCATAGATTTAATGTCTCTAAATTTGGCACAAATGTTTGGTGGTCAAAGGTCAGTGGCTGGCATGATGACATTTTCTTACAAAAATATGTAAGATGATAAAATGATTGATTACATTTTATACCCACAAGGTCAAAGGTCAATTTCATTAGCAAATCATAGTCATATGTCCATTATTCAACAACACATCCCTCTGTAAAAACAATATAAATGCAGAGAGTATGTTTTTAATTTTTCTCCCATGTGTCACATCATCTTTTATTTTCCTTCTATCCTTTTTACCATTCCTCTGTGCACGGTAGAATTTTATTGCACATTACTAAAAATATAAAGCAATTGTATTATAATAGCTGCTGAATTCTAGAGTTACTACTTATCAGAAGTCTATTTCTAAAAAGTTTGTCACTAATTGTAGATTGCTGGTAACTGAGTGAGCTGCACGAACAGACTGTGAAGCAAAAACAGTGGATGTATCCGACTGAATGCACAATTCTTCTTTATATAAAGTGATGAAAATGTGACTTTAATAAACATGTTGCCTGCTGTTTCATTGAGCACAGCAGCTGCAATACACTGTAGTGAGTCATTCATAAAGGCCTGTCAAAATATATACTATACTTTAATATTCATAAAAAAAATGCTTAAACCGGTCATGTGTCATAAGGAAGAGTTAGATTTGTGCGCATGTCCCAAAACTTCACTAAGGAAATTTGTGAAGATGATGAGACTTCATGGTGCAAAATGTTCATCTTTTCTGAAAACATCACTTGAATTGAAAAAACAAAATGATTTTGTATACTAGGTCCACAGTTTTTTTTTTATTACTTGTGTAATTAACAGGTTCTGTGTTAGTTTACGTAAGAGTCTTTTGTTTTGTTACCCTGCTGTTACTGGCAGACAGTAACTGCTGATCACACTGCTTTTATCACTGCATGTGTCAAATTCCACTGAGTTTACCACAATGCCTGTGTTCTGAAATCAACACAAAATCAACTCAATCCAAAAATTACTTTAAGACAAAAAACAAATGGTAAAATATTGGCTTTTTTTTTTTTTTTTTTTTATAGGCTGATTCATCCGATTTAACTCTCTTCCTGTTCGCACCCTAACAGACGACAGCTAATAATAGTCAACTCTCTGGCAGGGATAGGTTGGAAAATAAAAAAATAGATTTCTAAAAATAAACATGATTAAGACTTGCTTTGGTTAAAAAACAAACAAACATGTTTTTACATGATTAACTGGTTTTCAATGACGTGTGTCTTTGAAATTAAATATGGCCAATGTAACACCACTAGAGAAAAAGCAGTTTTTTTTATTTGTTTCTCTCACTTAAACTGAAAAGTTGTACAGAAAACAGTGAGGCTGAAAACTTCAGGTTGCACCGAGGGAGAGATTAACTAGGCGCGCACCAGAAATAATGTGGCGTGGCATTGGATAGGGTAATTCAGGCCATGCTTGACATTTCTTAACAGTAAATATTCCCACACCCAGCCATCATACTGTAATAACTGCATTTGTCTTAGTTTCCGTCCTATTCTGGCTGCCTCAGTGCTTTTCTTTTTCCTAATCTATTCATTCCCATCAATTCTGTCTTCCTCTTCTCCCTTTTTATTGATCTACATTATCCCTGTGATCACCCTCTTTTAGTTTCTGTGCGGTCTTTCACCTTCTTCCCACATCTTGGTGTAACGCGTCTACGTTTTCTTTGTTTTTTACTCTGTCGATCTCAGTAAATACTGTGGAGGTCTCACTTTTAATTGGGTTATTCTTTTAATAGAAACAGTTCAATCAGATGTCTTTAGACTATTGTGGAGAAGCAGAATGCAGTGTCTGTCAAGATGGGCACTGTTAAGGCTTTCAAACACCATTTTTTTAGTGCAAACACTATTTGATTTACCTCCATTATATAGAGTTGTGCTAGATGTTTGAAAGACGCAATGTATCCAGACCTTTGAAAATCAGACCAAACTGTATGTGTAACTGTATACCGTAAAGGTTAAGACAGAAATGTTTTGCTTCGATCTGAGCAAACTCCCTCTTCAATGTTGATGTTAGTGTTGGTTCATGGCTCTGTTTGGTTCCACCAGGTTATATCTGAGGCTGAACTCAGGCCAAGAAAGTTCCTTTTTATTTTTTATTTAATTACATTTTTTTGTGTTATTCTCTTTATTCTGCTTGTAATTCCATCTCTGTTCACATTCACACACAAGGACAAACGTTCCCCTACAAAAGACATATTCTAGGCTTTTTTTGAATTTAACTGAGACATTTTATTCCAAGCTGTGTGACTCCACTCTCTCTCCTTCACCTGAGGCGACAAAAGAAGAGAGAAGCTTACCCATAGTGCAATGCGTCCCTGATCTCTCAGCAGAGGGGCAACGGTACTCATCACAACTCCAGAAATGTTTTGATTCCGTTCCTCAAGGCCACACACATGGTACACAAACACACCTCAATATGCGCTCGTGTAAGCATCCAGTTAAAAAAAATAAAGGCATAAAAGCATGCACCGACAGTCACATGTGAACACGCCCCCACACAAAATACACACGGTATGCACACCTGAAAACACACAGACTTTACTAACAGTATTTAAAAGCCTGCAGGAAAGGGTGCTTTTTGCTTTCATGAAGATATAGCCTCATGGTATATGCATAGGTTCACAAACAGACGCCATCCTATGCTCATATATATTGTCCACCACACAAATGCACACAATGACGTTCACAAGCAAACGTCATCCTACGCATGCACATACTGTACACTACGCCAAAACTCTCCAATACATGCATGCACACAGCCTGGAAATGAATTATGAATGCATATTTCTGACGCTATCCTCTTTCCTGACTCTATATGTCTATCCACTCAATCCAGATTCACCTTGGCGACATAATCCTCTCAATTCCTCACCCGTTTCGTACCACCTTCCTCTGACCCCTCTCTTCACTGTTTCCACTCTCTATTCCTCCTCCTCCTCGTCCTCCTCTTCCTCCTACTCTTCAACCTCCCAAATGTGTCTTTGCATCTGAATTACGGCTGACCTGAAAGTGTGGCTCTGAATTTTGATGCCTCATTTATGAAGCACCGCAGTTTTAAGATTTCCCAGAAACTACAGGGTATGAGAATTAATGAAAACGCATATCAAGACTGTTAGTGAGAAAAGGAAAAGGGGGAGAGTGCTAGTCTTGTTTTTACACCAAAAATTAGAACAGATGTTCCTTTTTTTTTTTTTTTTTTATAAATGATGGTGAAGCTGCTAAAAAGAAGTGTTTGGCCTTCTGGGAAACCACGAACCACTTATATCAGAAGAAGCCATGTTTCACTTTGCTGGTTTGTCAGTGTTGCATCTTTCATAATAAAAAAAAAAAAAAAAATCAGCTATACATTTTGGAAAAAACAATAAATGAGGCTCCTACTTGGTTATTTACATGTTTTAGCATCACACTAGAAAATGCATTAAAAAATAAGATACACCTCAGTGTCATTATTTGTCTGTCACTATTGCTAAACACTCATGACTACAGCAGTCATGTGACCAGGGAAGGAATGGTGAGAATAGTCTTTCACACTGAAAACAAAAGCCAGATAATACTGTTGTTTCTCTCTCTTTCTTATGTGTGTTGTACCAATGTCAGAATAAAATCATAAAAGTTTTAGTTGAAGTACTTTCCTGTGATCCAATGTTTGGTTTGATAAAACTCACCTGCCTTTTCTTATCTTAATGGTTGGTCAAAAACCAACCCTGCGTATTATTAAGGATATGATCCTCGTCTTACTTCACAAAAAACAGTTGGCTTAGTATTGTAAGCAACCAATAGATACTCTTCCCACTACCAACAAGGAAGTAGTGGTTCTTATACATTAAATATCAGATGTTAGATTAAGATTCAATATAATCTATGGCTACAGAAACCTGATGGCGTGTGTTCCCTCAGCAGAGAAGGTAGATAGGGGTGGAGATGGCAACTGATGGACAAACAGCAGTTTACTCATGGATCTATGAGTTTACGCTGACAATCCTGGCTCCTTTTTGCTTCTTCCTCGGTGGTTTAACTTAATGGCAATATTAGTGCCACAGGGAGGATTGTTTAGTCATTGAACTAGTTATGTCTCCAGATCTTTACTTATCTTCTCCTGAGTTAAAAGCTTAAACCTCTAATGAAAAAGGCAAGAAACTCTCAAAGAAACCCTACCCTTGACCTTGCACATTTCCACTCTTCATGAAATAATTTAGTCTGCGATGTGTCTGCATATTACAATACATTCACTTTTCAGGTTCTTTCTCGTGAAAGATTTATAAATCTATTGTATAAATGTACATAAATCAATATATGTGTGTCATAACATTTTTATCATATACACTGAAAATATCAACCAACCAGCACTTTAGTCAATTGGTTTTTAATTCATATGATTCAAGTATTCAAGATTCAGCACATTTAATGTCTGAGGTAGGTCATTTCTTAAAAATTGTGGACCACTGTTATATTAAAATAATTGGTGATGAATCACTAAAATACGAAATGTAAAGGAAAACTTAGATTAGATTTAGAATAAATAGAAGTAAAGTTTCCAATAGCAGCACAGCACAGTATGTACAGATATAAGAGGAATTATAAGATAAAAAAGGACAAGATAATATAACAATAACTATGGGAAAAAAAAACTGTCATAAAACAGGCAATTGCACAGTAGAAATACCTGTTGTAATAAATACTAATATTAAAACCTCTATAGTTTAGACACTACAGTGTCAAAGTTCTGTAAGATATGGTAGGTGTTGAATGAATTACTATTTGGAACACAATTCATATTAAGGCTTGTGTATTGGCAAAATCTTGTAAGATGTGTATTATGACACGGGTGTTAAAATTCATTATGTCAATATATTGAAATACTGGAAGCGACTGAATTTACTGCCTTTTTTTTTTTTTAACAAAGTGTTCTACCTCCCAGTCCGAGGCCATGGTTGTCAGCAGGAGTAGAGTGGAGTGGCAGCTCTGAGTTGGGGATGAGCTCCTTCCCTGAGTGAAAAGTTGAAGTTTCTCAGGGTTTTGTTCATGAATGAGGAAATGATGGAGTAGAAGATCCACAGATGGACTGGTGCACTGTGGGAAGTGATGCAGGCTCTGCATCGGTCTGTTGTGGTGAGGAGGGAACTCTCAATTTACCAGTTGATGTACATTCTTGAATTAGATCTCAGATATAAGCATAATGAGTTTTCTCCATTGCGTGGCAGGGGTCTCGCTTAGAGCCAAGGTGAGGGATTCAGCATCTGAGAGGAGCTCAGAATACAGTCACTACTCCTCCACATCCAGAGGAGTCAGCTGAGGTGGATGGGACCTCAAATCAAAAAGAGGTGAACAGGGAGGACGCCAAACCAGGCAGGCAGAACCAGGACATGCTGCAGGGTTTATGTCCCACAGCTGGCCTGGGAACACCTAGTTGTCCTCCCACAGCAGCTGGAGGCGGTGGCCCCCCTGACAGAGGTCTGGGCTTCATTGCATAGGCTGCAGCCCACGGGAGAGAGGGAGGAAGGGATGGAAAAATTCTTTGAAGCAACATTTCAATTGTTTGTCTGAGCAAAAGTATTAACATTTGTCTGAAATTTTTAATGAATCTTTGAATGTACACAAAAATCATACAATATCACTAACCTGTATATTCACGTGTGTCGATATTCTTATACATCATCACATCATCCTCAGGTGATTTTCATGTGCTTACATATAGGTATATACATTTAAATACTTAATAAGTGACACTGAAGCAGACGGACTAAATACATCTTCCCACAAACACAGACGATCTTATCGTGTCATGCCTTCTATTTGTTATATTTCTATTTTTCAATAACCACCTTGTTTTTGGTTTTGTTCCTCTTTGTTTTCTTTCCTCCTCTCTAAATGTTGAAATTAAATGAGTGACTGACTGAACATTTTTTAACTTGTGGAAATAACCTATTCATTCATTCAAAGTGTTAGCTGTGTTTCTGCTGCAGAGAAATGTAATTTATTTTATAAGGTCAAAGCTGTCTAATAAACTTTAAAGCAGGTTAATGAAACTTAAAAAAAAAAAAAACAATAATTAAAAAAAAGATACAGCGGGGAAAATAAGTATTGAACACGTCAACATTTCTCTCAAAAAACATATTTCTAATCGAGCTATTG
>JAPTYQ010000007.1:22519496-22539058 GCA_029814465.1 Ostorhinchus cyanosoma
TATAAAAACAATCATTATTTAAAAAAATCTGAGGCTCCTCCTACTCTGGCAACATTTCTATTTTATATTTAAAATGAGTTTGAGTAATTAGGTCTTTTTTTGTTGTTGATGGTAATTTCATTTATTCACAAATCTTTTTTTTTTGATGAATGAAAGAGGGCATTTTCAGTTAATATTTTGCACACAAAAGTCACTTATAAAACCACAGGAGGAAATTTTGCATGATGTTTTCAAAATATTTCAGCAGCCACTGTAAAAAGTTTGAGAGCCACTAGTGCAATGTATTACTTTTGTTTTGAGTTACTCCTGATATAGTTAATGATGATGTGTTTCTTCAAAATAAAATTAACCTTTAAAGCCTAAAATGCTCCACCTGGACTTTTTTTTTCTCATTTTGACAAAATAAAAGGTTAGAAAATATATTGTGAGTTATTTTACCCATTTTGCTAGAGCACTTTTTATTTTTCCAAATCCAGCACTTATTTACAATTTACTACATGTTATAATATTGATAAAACAACACCTTCTGAGTCTCGAGTTTCAGAAACTATTGGAATTTTCAGTGAAAGAGGGGTGTGTCAGCGATGACGCGTCAGGTTTTAAAGAGTTGCTGCGAAAGAGAAAAAAAAAAAGGGAAAGAACGAGGGTACAACTTGACTTTATCAGCATTAATTCAACGTCATTCCGACATGTTTCGTCGTTTTCCATTAACGACAAAGCTCTGAATTTTTTTTTTTCTTACTTTACCAGGCAACTGAATCCCACATCACAGGTTTTGATCTGTATTCAATGCGGGCCACAGATCGAAGCATTTGCTGTCCTGGTGTAAGCATGTGAGATTTACGACGGGTGTATTTGTTGGTCCACCCTAATCCATAGGCTTTCCTCAGAATGGGAGCTTGTCAGATAGACCAACAGTCAGACAGAGTTTTCTCAAGAAGGCTTGCTTGTCAAATTGCAGACACACAATCAGGCGCCTGCACGCATAGACACACACACACCTTTTTTTTTTTTTTTTTTTTGGGAAAAGTGTGCAACACCAGCCAAGGGACATCCTATTGGGAGAAGAAAACAGTTGAGTGGTATGTTCATAAAGCTGAGCATCATCCCCTGTCATTGTGGAACCTCTAGGTCATTTGGTAGTGATGTGACAGAAGTTGTTTTGATGAAACATGAGCATGAGGAAGTCTGTCATGGTATCAACATGACTCCAACCCTACAAAAGAAAACATAAAAATACTTGTGTCTTTGTCAAAAGTTGCCATTTTCAATGTGTAGTTGCAGCTCGGAGGACTTTCAAAGCAGTAACACAGCAGAGGGAAGAATAATACCAATGCTGCCACTGCACGACTTAAATAGCTGCGCTTCTTCCAGCAGAGTACATCCTGCAAGCCGGACTAATATGGTGGGATAACAAATTCAGTGGATTTACACACAGGAAAGAAGTGTTTGTGTCTTGTTTCAAACTGAAGGCAAATGCGTAGTTTCTTTTCCAACATTTCCCATCTTTGTTTCTTATTTTAGCCATAACCATGACTAACAGCCTGCTGTGGCATCATCACAACCTCAGTACAACAGTTACGTACTATTTTTTTAATCCCATCAGTGATATTTGGTGCATCTGTGTCACTTTGGAAGTGACTGGGCGTTCATGCTTTTTTTAGGTATGAGTATGTGTTGGTCTGTCAACAGAATTGCACACTTTCCCAGTCCCAGAAACTTGTTGGTGGGACAGAATATGGTCTAAGAAGGAACCACTTTAGTTTTGTAGTGGATCCATAAAAAGATAGCAGAACAGGACTACAGGGCTGAGGTGGATGCATTCTGATGTTCTTCAGAAGTCAGACTTTTTACCAGATTTAAATCTGACTCTAATAGAGGCCTGAATAATGGCAGTCACCAAGAGAGTAGACACAGCAAAGGGAGGAAAAAGGTTAGGAAAAAGAGAGACTAAGAAAAACTTATGAGAATGAGGCTCAAAAGAAACGGCAGCTGAGGTGCTGCTTTTTCCATATCAACATCTCCCTGTTGGTGTAGCTGCTGTGTAGAAGCCAACTGGGATCGAAATCATCCAGTACTCTGGGACCCTCCCCGTTTTTTTCCATTTACCCCATATCAGTCCAAAACATTTGGGATTCCCCAGCTCATACTATCACTTTCAATAAAAACAGTAACCAGTATTTTTTAGAAAATATCTAGAAAACAAAGATTAGAAACAGTTATTGCTGTTTTGGTTCAGTTTGATCTTTTCTCATCCATCTTTCAGCCGTTAACAACATCAATAGTCTCTCTTTCTCTCTCTGCACTATCACTACAGCAAACGCCTGCCGGGACATCAGCTGAAATATTTAACACAGCTCCCCCGAATCCACAGCGCTGCAAACGAGCAGCACTATGTTAGCAGCATTAACCGCACTCCAAACAATGCTGCCGCTTTCTCAGCCGCACTGCGCTCACCACCCATCACTAATTGGCATCATTCAAGGATTACAAGGTCAAAACTTGAGCTAAACAGAATTTGACTTTGTTTTCCAATTACTGCGTTGTGACAGGATACATGAAGACCACAATACCGCAACGATCATATAATGAAGTCTGTATGACACTAGGCTGTACATGCCATTTCACTACATATGAAAAATGAATTTCACTTAGTAAAATTCAAGATGCTTGTCACATCTGTACACCGCTGTCAGATGAAAGAATAATACATTATTGCCATGCTTTATATTCATGTATGTTGTACTCGTACTCTTGTACAATGTTTTTCTATTGTTTTTTATCTATGCCAAACAACATGGGAATTACATTTAAAAAGAATACTTAACATTGAAAAAAAAAACAAACAGCATAACATGTTTCTGACTGACAGAATATTTCCACAATCTGGTTAGAAATGGCTTTGTGGGGTTTTTCTTTTTATTGTGCATTTTGCTATTTAGTGCTGCCATACCCCTAAGAAGTCTCTCTGTGTAAAATCCTGCACACCATTAAGTTAAAACCAAATCCCTGGCCTACAGATATTTTGTTTTATACTGTAGTACACCCACTACTAGCCCTGCACAGCCTTATGGGAAAATTCCTCCAAAAATATCAGCTAGACTCTCTCATTAGTTCAGTATTTTTCTGGTGCCTTAAGCTTTCCTCAAGCAATGTGATCACGTGCAGAAGGGGAGTCAAAGATAACCTTTGATAACCTATAATCTTCTATACATGACTCAGCGCAGACAAAACTTCCCCACAGTGACATTAGCAAAAAAGCTGTCATGAATACACACAAGAACACAAGTATTAAAGGTGATTTACATATTACACATCAGATCTTTTTTTAGTTATTCACCAACACTTAGCAGGATATTATGAAGCAGCAGCATCTAGAAAATATTAGTACATAAAGTGAAAAAAATTCAATAATTAGAGTCCTACTGACTTCGCAAGAAGGTATATAAGTGTGATAAGTGTGGCTGTGCACACATGAGTGTGAACACACTGCTGGTTGAGTGACAGCTAAGGTAATTATAGTTCTACAGTGACAGTAACCCCCACATGACCTCGCAGGCAGAGTCCTCGCACCCGGCACAGACGAACCCCAGCACTGAGGCTAATGCTGAAATGTGTGCTTCCACTGCTGAAAATATCCCTATGAAATGACCGGAGGAGGAGAGATGGACAGAGTGAGGAGGACAGAAAAAGAGGTGTGCAAACTGGCAGAGACCGAACTGACCGAGCGAGGGGAGGAAAGTGATCAAAAGCAAAAGGAGGAGATAAAGATTGCCAGCAAGAAAATAATTCATGAGTGAAAAGAGGGGGGAGGTGAAGCATTTGGGGTGGGCTGTGAAGTGGTGGCAGATAACTACCATGCTAACAGGCACAGACCCAAAATAAACCTGTAAGACCAAGCAGAAGTGAGAAGAGGCAACTGTTAATAGTGAGTAACGACGACAAAGGGAAATGGGGGGGGTAAAATCTGTCTGTTAGAAACAACACCATAAGACACAAGAGCAGTGTGAGCATGTTCAGGATTTTGCTATTTGTAAAGGCATTACTGACTGAATGGCTTTATTAGTTTTCAGTCATTTTCACACATGGATTTAGAGAGGTGCATCAGGTTTCCAGTCCAAATATAAGCAGTGATTTAGGTAATAAAAACAGGTGAGGTTTAAACAAGTGGCAAAGAGAAAACAGCAGTTTTTTTGTACAGACTTCCTTTGCTTTACTGTTTTTACACATATCTCTATGTAATTTTGTACCACGTTAACAATATCTATACAGCTCTAGATATAATTAATAGGCCACTGCAATTTCCTGTGAAATCAGCATGTGTGCATGTATGACAGCCATTCCATTCCTGTGTCTGTTGAATTCCAACACAAACACACCTTATTCTACTAATAAACACCTGATCCATGTCCTATTTAAGAAGGAGGAATATAAAAACCAGTACTGTATCCATCACTGTCTTCTTACAATAGGACAAAACAGTGCTATTAGTACTACAAAAGTAATTAAATTTAAAAAAGAACTATTGAAAACTACTGGACTTCTGCTATGACACTGTTCCCAAAGTCTGAGAGCTGGTTCTTCTATCAGGACAATGCTCCTGGTCTCAGCTAGGTCCATACGGGTGTGGATGACAGACCACCAGATGCAGACCCTGTCATGGCCAGCTCAATCTGCAGACCTGAACCCACTTCTGGAGAAACATGGATGGTCACAAGCCATGGAACATTGTTGAGCTTCTTGAATCTTGATGCCAGGAGCTGCATAAAGTCATCCAACAGCAATGGAGGAGAGCCGAGACATGTGAACGCTGTTGTTGAAAATCAGGGTTATTCCACCAAATACTGATGTCTGAACTTTTCCCAAGTTACAACATCAGATTTATGTTTAGAAATTAATATGTACTTCTTCAGAGTACTTCACACTTGAGGTCCGAAAACACCTGCATTTTTTGGGTTATTTTGACCATGTGTCGTGTTCTGCAAGTACATGCTCTAAATAACAATATTTTTATTTGGAATTTAGGAGAAATGTTTTCGGTAGTTTAGAGAATAAAACAAAAATATAAATTTTACTCAAACACATACCTATAAATGGTAAAATCAGAGAAAGTGATAATTTTGCAGTGGTCTCTTATCTCTAATTTTCATATGAGAGACAACACTTGATCACTGGAATTAAAAACCCAAAACCATGAATCTAACGGTTTAAAAATACAAGCTCTGACACTCCAAATGAGAAAAGTAACTCCTCTACAGCAATTAAACAAACCAGCTTAAAGGTGCATTACCACCAACAACTGTCGCTCTCATGCTTAGCGTGTCCAAATCACATTAACTTGTGAGCAGCTGGATTCGTAAGATCACAGAGAAAGGCAGGATCATGTGATCAAACAGTCATACAAGAATCCAGGATCCAAAGCCCAATTTTCTACACATACACAGTAGCAGAGACACAAAGGAAACAGAATGGAGCAGGACTGGTGGAAATGTTCACGCCAAATCACTATGTCCATATTTCTACCAGTATGTGGTGTCCAGCATATTATCCCTCTAAAGGATATTCAGACTCATATGGACTTGTGTATGTAGCCTTTAATATATTGAATATACAGCAAATATGAGTCTCACTATCTTTTAACACAATTTTGGTCAAACTACTATATTTACCGCAGATAATGGTTTTCTTTGAGCTTATGGGAAGTTAGGTCAGAGGTCACATCAGTATGAAACAGTATGTTTCTGTTCTTTAAAGCAGTGTTTTTCAATCTTGGGGTCGGAACCCTTTGTGGGGTCGCCTGGAATTTCTAGTAATTGATTAAAATAAAAATAAAACTTGCTAATAAAAATATAAGGTGAGTTATGAGACATAATCGCAATGCATAAAAGACGTGACAAACTGAGTCTGAAACTGAAACACTGTGGTTCTGTTTATCTGTTAAATGTTCATTGTGGTCGGTTTCAGATGCTGCAGCTCTTTCATAATTCATAGTTTGAGTCATTGTTTGTTCAGTATTAATTGTCAGCCTTTTAAATACAAGCTGGACTGACTGTACATATCCTGACCAAGGTAAATAAAATTGTCACTTTGTGCAGTGATCTACACCTGGCTTTTCTGCCTCTGTCTATAATAATATACATTATATAGAGTAAATGTCATCTAAAATTAATATTTATTTGCAACATAGTAAAGCAAACTATTACATGATCAAAAACAAATTAATTTCAGCAAAAAAGAAGTCTCCGTTTTGAATGCCTGGGGTCACCAGAAATTTGTGATGTTAAAATGGGGTCACAAACCAAAAAAGGTTGGAAACCCCTGCTTTAAAGGGTCAGTTAAAAGTTTTTACTATGTTCAACTATGTCACACTCAAATCTCATAGAGGACACCTGATAGTCGATTTTCAAAGATCAATATATCAAGGGAAATGCAGAAAATGATAAATTGGCCTATAACTGCCTGTTGTTGTCAAATATGGTAGAAATATTACTTTGAATTCTAGAACGGAACTGAAAAGTTGTTGTTGGCCAAAGATGAAAGGTCAAGGTTGTTGTGCCTTCATGGTTTCCATTCTTATAAATGCAGGATCTTAGGAAGGTGTCAAGCTTTTCTATTCGATTCACAGCTTTAATAGCAAAAGCTTAAGGAAGAGGATTTAACCACTTGAAACATATTTTTATCCGGTTGAAGGAACTGCATGATCAGATAATGATGCAGTGATAGTGAATGTATCTGGCTTTTTAAAAAAAATATATTTTAGCTCTTCATTTCTCTCAATGTCAGTATTTGCATTTAAGAAGCCTAATATTAGCTACTGGCTACTATCTAAGCCCCTTATAGCTTTACTGATTTATACTGTTAGCTTTAAAACCAAGCATTTATTCATCTTTGTAATGACATTTTAAATTCAGTAAATCCCTTATGTTTACATTCACTCAATGAGGTTTTTTTGTGTAAAAGCAATATCAAATGTAGTGACTTTGTTATAGTGTTTAAACAGATATCCATATATGTGATGGTGGATAAAGGTTAGTGAATGTGTCGATCAATTGCATTCATCTGAAAACCATCATCTTCTTTTAATTAACACTCCAGTTTTATTTCTGTAGTGGTGGTATGATGTTTATTTACTATACAGCCTTTTTAGAACATTAGCTAAATAGATTTTTGTGCTAAAACTTGACAATGACATAACCTTGTCACAACTCCTGTTTTAAAGTCATGCATAAAACAGCCACAGCCTGTTTTGTTGTTTAGTTTGGAGAACTTGTTGGTTTGTGCAGTGCAACCTGTTTATTTAGTAATGTGTAAAGCTCCACTACACAAACACATACATTAAGCAGACAAACTCATGAACATCTGGTGAGCTGGCAGTAGATGTAGATGTCCTTCCCTTGTTCTCTTCTCTATTTTCCCTTCACTCTCACTGCCTTGCCTCTCTCTCTCTCTCTCCCTCTCTCTCTCTCTCTCTCTCTCTCTCTCTCTCTCTCTCTCTCTGTTCCAGGTCCTCATGAGTTTGATGAAATATTCATCTATTCCTGACGTAGCCTTGCTCTCTTTCCCTCCCTTCTCTCCACCTTCTTTCCCCTGCCTCGTCTATCATGAAAATCCAACCACAGTCATCTTCTGCTTCTTTATCCTAAACCCATCTGCGTATCCCTCCTCTTCCATCACCGTTTCAATCACTCCCTTCATCTGTCCCCACCTCTCCCTGATCTCTTGTCTCTCCATTGTCATCTTGTTCTATTTTTCTCTGACGGCTGAAATAATCTGTAATCTGTGGCTTTAGTCTGTGTACCGACTACTGGAAGTGTTTAATGTAAAGCATCACGGAGCAGTGGATTATATAAGTTAATGTGATGTACAGTAGCAGAGCAGCTAAGACGAGCTCTGTTAGTTGGGTATCTGATAAAAAGCAGAGTGAAACATGCTCTGCTAAACCTCGTAGGACTCCAGTGATAGATGATAAGTAGTGAAATTCAATAGAGCATCTTATCTGAGGGTGGAAATAATTCATCATTTTTCACATTTCATATATTTCACTTTCCCTGTTGCTGGTCGACTGTATATTCTTTTTCTGCCTAAACGGACGGAGTCACAAAATGAGATGAAATGAAAAACATGTATCTCCTTTTTATATTTGATGCATCAAGGTCAAATTTTAATTGTGATTTGGGATGTGGGATGTGTGTGAGCTTATACAGCTGAATTCAGTTTGGTTTGGCTCTGTGCAGTTTTCAGCTATTTTTATGCTGTGTATGTAACTTTTACTAAGCAGTGGGGCCTTATTACACAGTCATAAGCCAGTGCCAAATGTATTCAAACTAGAGAGCACTCAGAGGATGCAACGCTCTGCCAAAGTTGTACAGTCCTGTAAATTTGTTGTTTTAATAATGTTTAAAAAATGCTAATGCCCAGGGACTGTTATATACAGTCACAGCAGACAGTAAGCGCTGGATTGTTTTCATCAATATTTCAATATTTTCATAGTAGTCCATGAGAGACTGTTTTAAAATGCTTCCTCGTGTACTGTTTACAAATTATATTAAACATGCATTAAACGTTAAACTCATCAATTACTCTTTGGCAAAGTAGTATTTCAGAATTATTGTTATCTGCCAGTGGAACTGTATCATGGTTATTTGCACGGTACAATTATTATATAATTCATATTAATTCTCTGAGTAAAATTACAAACTGACATTTGAAAGGTTTTCTCTCATGAAATGAGAGTGAAACAGTTCGATGAATGTCTGCTGGATAGTTGGTGGATATCACGTCCCAGTCTCCTGATGTTCCTTAAAAGTGCAGGAGGCATAAATCAGACATTGTAAATACATATCGTTCCTCTGCAGCTTACTCCTCACGGTTCAAATAAAAAGACTAGATATAAAGATAGAAGAAGAGGAAGCTGACAATGCATCATGTTGCTGTGGATAAATTTAAGCCAAAACATTATATCCCCATTATGGAAGCTGCTACAGTCACAGGAAAAATTATTAGCCCATCAAAAGTAATCTAAAAACAATGGTTATGCAATCAAGTACTAAGTCCTGTGTGTGTCATGCATCAAAACAGACAGAAAAGAAAACATGGAATGAATAAAAGCACTGTTTTTGTCAGTACAATGCCATAGCTATTGATGTAAGAACTGAAGTGATTTTGGTTATTATGAAGAAAACATGGAAAATGGATAGATATCAGCTCTGAAATTAAACTCTTTTGAGCTATTTTTGTTATCATTATATTTGTTCAAACAAATGTACCTTTAGTTGTACCAGGCATTAAAATGACCAAGAAATTGAAGAAAACGAGGGTGGTCTATTAATTGTTTCCATTAGTGTATGTTGATTCACAGAGTGGAAAAGCTGTCACTTCCATGGCTTCACTCATTGGTGTCGTATTAAAGACAGCAGTTTGCAATCCGTCCATTTCCATGTTGACTTTTTGGAGACAGAAATGACCATGTTTGGGCAAAAGGGGCAGAACTACAGGAGCCAGGAGAGGTCAGAGCTAATATTATGCACTAGCTTAGTGACTCAGTAAAACTGTAAACTTGATAAAATGCTGATATAAAGTCATTTTACACTCCTGTTAGTGGAACAACGGAAAGAAAAACAAAATTAAGTACGACTTGGCTGATGAGCGAGCTGTCATATACACCTGTCAATCAAAGCTCAACACGACAGACATCACAGGTTTTCATTTGACGTCTGATGAATGGAGGAAAAATTTATAGCTGGACCTCAAGTCCTAGAGGTTCCAAATAATGACAGATGAGACAAGAATGAGTTCTGAAAAAATAACTGACTCAGTACTTTTTGAAAGAAGTTCAGTGTAAGTTTATGTGAAGCAGGGTTTTTTTCTAGCCACCCCCCAGTGGCTGCCATCAGTATCACAACTTTAAGAAACTCCTCCTTTGGCTTCATTTTGGAGCTTGCAAACAGAGCCCAGAGCAGTCTTGTTTTCTGTCAAGCCAACTGCTGAAAGGTTACAATGAAATGCATGTCCATTGACACCAAAAACTATTCCTTAAACTTTAAATCCTCCTGGTGTTTTCCAGTCCAAACAATGCTGTTGACTTCCGTTTTGCTAACTAATAAACACAACCAAACCAGCTTTAAAGTGTTACTTCATAAAAGAGTACCAATACCACACTGCATTAATTCAACCAAGCCATAGGGTGGAAAGCAAAGCTGGTGCAGCTCTCCAAAATGTAATGTATTTATCCTTGTCTCTTGTTCTACCCTTTCACTAACTTTCATAAATATCTGCACAGTAGTTTAAATATAATCCCACAAACAGTCCAACCTATAACAAACGGCACTGGAAGCATAACCTGCTTCAGTTGTGATAGTTCACGGTTCTCTCTGTCATATAATAGAGATCAAATCTTTTAGAGAAAAAAAAATAATAACCAGAAATGTTCTCTGTTAAGGCGGCACTGTACAAAGCTGTGACAGGTACGGAGGTTACATACCAAACTATGCTCAACACGACTGCAGACGCTGTTTAATAATGAACAATAATATCTGAAGCGGGGCAGAGATTGACTGTGCTGCGACAGGGGCTTTTTTGGGCAGAAAATACAGATTTCATGTCTACCTTTAGACTGTTTGAAATGATCTGAATGACTAAATAATAACTTTGCTTGGATATGTGCTGTGCTGTGCTGAGGGATAGCAACAAATCTAAATTTTTACTGCTGCTAGGAAATGAAATGGAAAGAGAAAGATGCCTTCCATGATGATTTAATGTATCTAATGTACATGACCCACATTTCTGCTTCACATAATGTAATTAGTTAGGGGAATAGGCTGCAGGTATGACTTCATTTCACTTATTTAGATGGAATAGTCTTAAAAAGGTACAATGTTGTGCATGCTTGAGGTGAAAAGAGGGAAATTACATTATGTGCCTGCATGCCTGCATATTTATGCATGTCTTCAAGAATGTAAAACGGTGCATGCACGTCTGTGCATCTACAGGAGTGTCTGAAATAGAGACACCACAGCCTTTTCTCTGTATGACACAGAAACTGCATGACAATGCACTCTAAGCCTCCAAACCAATCAAAATCTCCAGAAAGGCAGCTTGTCCAATCAAGGATGAGGTGGAATATGAGGTGGAGTGAAAAAAAGAACTGAGACATGCAATGAGAGGAGGCAAGAAACAGAGAGAGAAGCAGAGAGAGGATGTTTGTGCTCTTAAGATATGAGGCTTAAAGCTAACACAGCCTGTTTTAAAGTTTTCTTTTCCCATTACAACAGAGAAAAAAATTTGAATACAGAAACTGCACCCTCAATTTACCCCCAATCACTGGGGATAATAACAACAATATTCAGTTGGTTCTTAGTTGTGCCACACTGCTAACTGTTTCCTTGTTGATTGCATTGTTTGTGGTTTGTTTATCTTATTACAATTGTGCATTCTTATTTCCCAGCCTGCCCATGTTGCATTTGTGTTACTGTAGCAGTGTTAACATTAACACAGTTTAAAAGGGAGACATTTCAAATTCACATCCACCTCTGAAATTATTCACAGCAGACTCACAACACATTCACAACAGTGTGACCAGCCTATTGTACCTGATAAATAAATGTATTGATTTGTTGATAGGGGTCAGCCCACTGGCTCCACAGCAGAGCACATATGTGAGGTGAGGCTGGTCTCCCAGGTCGATGGTCCACAATAGAAACACCATACATTCATGACTTTAAATAACATCACATGCTGGTTTTTCTGCCATGCACAACACATGAGCACACAGCCGTACACACACAAAGGCACAACTGCTGACAACAGTCTCTGGATTATCTTTGAGCTTTTCCATCCTCCTTTACAATTCACACTTCTCTCTCTCTCTCTCTCTCTCTCTCTCTCTCTCCATCTCTGTGTAAATTTTTTCCTTCTTTTTGTCTCCACCTGGCCTCATGTTTTTCTTTATGTTCTATGCGTAATGTGACATTAGATAAGCGATAAGATGGTTTTAACCCACGGCATCTGCTACTGAAACACTGATAACACCTTCAGATTGGTTTCACCGCTCCTTATATACAGTTGTAGCACACCAAGACCTGTATATATGACAAATAAATAAATGCATAAAGATGCAAAAAAGAAAAGGGTGTCATCTGAGGTTCATGTCTCCAGTGAGTTTGACTGTAGTAAGAATAAAGCCAACTATACAGGGGCATGACAGCAGAGTTGAAATATTTGTGTCATTGGCATGTGTGTCAGGTGCATCAGTCATTGTGTTGACTAGGGGCTTGGGCTGCACTGGAAAAGCCAAACCACTGCAACCAGTGGTTAATGAGGTGTGTGCAGCACACGGGCAACTCTAACCATTATCTAGCATGCAGGGGAACAAAGCCACAGGAGGCTATTGATTATCTATTTGACATGCCGCTGAAGCTGGGAGGACAGGAAAAAAGGAGGAACAAGGACAAAAAAAAGAGACGTGTTCTGACAAACTGATGGTGATAGACAGCCTGACAGAAAAACAGACAGACACAGGAAGACAGGGTTGGAACACATCAAGGATACGCTTTGATATTATCATCAGGTGTTTGTTTAGGAAAGTCAGATGGAAAGGAGATACGCTCTTCCACAATTACTGTAATTTCTGCCTGTTGTAATGGGTGGTTTGAAGCAGAGTTTACTTTTATGTTGACAACATTGGTACCATTTCATCAACAATAGCGGTAATGTCATGGTTACACAAAAAGGCTTTGTATTTTGTGATAAGCACTTTAAAAGCAGGTGTCAGCTAACCCCTATTGTACGCAAGGAATCAATTTTTACCCTAATCAGTGTTTTTAAAGGGACAGTTTTTCCATTGACTCTGTAATGTAAAAAGATTTCCTTGTATTGATGAACTCAATTAGAATTATCATCCACCCCAGTCTTTTTTTTTTTTACTGTCCTGTAGTTAAGTGTTTTGGTTTTACAGCTTGCACTTTTACCCATGTAGTTCACCTACACTGTTCTCATGAACAGCCTTTTCTATTTTCTGTTGCTGCATACATGTTTCTAAGCGAAAAACTTTGAAAAACCTGTAGTGTATGGACTATGAACAGTCAAAGAAAGTTTGCAACTAGTTCCACACTCCTTCTGAAGTGGGTGAATATATTAGAAAGTTTCAAACATTTAAAATATCTTTTTTTATTTTCATGTTAGTTTGGTGGGTGACTTCAGTTTAGTTTCATTTAATTTTGCAAGCGCATAAGCAATTTTATGCGCTATCCACACTAAAATGGATATTTTTCTAACCAGGTATTTTCCTCCCCCATTAAAAAACACAGCTCTGCTCACACAACCCTCATTTTGCAAAATATCGCCAAACACACATACAAACATCTACAAGCCTATACATACATTGAGACAAACATTGTTTCTGGCAGATTTTAACTGTGGTCATAAAGGACTTCAGATAATAATACTGGACAGGGCAGATGCAGAGGCTTAAGTCTGTCATCATGAGTAAAAGCAACAAAATGTTAAAAGTGAAGTGACGTTTTGGACATATTTGTTAATCCACTGATTTGTACACTTCTATAACTTTGATGTTTCAGGCGGATGTTCATTAGACAAAATATTAAAACCAATGTAAAGCCAGTCTCCTCAAATAACCTGTCCATACAGATGCACATAAACCAGTATTTTTAAAGACTTCACTTCATCAAAAAGTCTATTTTTAGTGACCTAAAAATGAGTTTATGTGTGGACAGAAGGCTCAAACAAAGAGAAGAATATTTGTTTGCATAATATGCATGTTAGCGTGGACAGGGCATTCATTTGCCTTGATTTATAGGAGCTGAAAAGGGTAGGAGGAAAGGATGCATCACCTCAAATATGATTCACAAGACCATTGTGTTTTTAAGGCCCCACATTCTGAAAAGTCATTTCATTCTTGTTCACCATGACCAAAAATTGGTGCAGGATTCACAGTGCAAATAACAGGAACATGAAAACAAACCTGACCTGCTCATTTTTTATTTAGTCTGAGTGTTGTTTTTATTCTCATTTCACTTCACATTATTCTTGGACTGCTGCTTTTGGTTATAATCATTGTTTTTGGTATAATTTTTGCTACAAGAATCTTGTATTTGGGCCGATTTGGGAGGTTTCCCGATGGGCTCATGTCAATCTTGAGTTTGAGCTGGTTCGATGGGAAAAAGAATTTTGACACTTATCTGTCACTTATCTAATGTTCTTCTTGCATTCATTCTCCATTCATCTGACAGCGCAACCCCTACATCACAGTAGATTAGATGGGTTCTACCAACCGAGGGAATTCTTCCCTCCCAAATGGTTAAGTTGGTTGGATCCATGAGTCGTCTTTTTTGGAGTGGTAAAATTAAATATAGCAACAGAATAGTGCAAAGTGTCAGTCGGTGATGATGGAAGGCAGGAAGAGGTGGAGCCTGAAAGGACAGGTTAAAGAAAAGAAAGGTGTTGGAAAAAGATGCTGTCAAATGTGTGAAATTAACAGACCTGTTTTCCAGAGGACAGACCCCGGTAAAGGGATATATGGAAATAATTAAAAATTGACAGTGTATAAGGCTATTGTGCAATGTTTGCAATGTCAACTTAGCGTAGTTTATTTTGTAGAGCCCAAAACACACCATTAATCACAAATATCCAGTTTCAAGCTGAAAATAATACACATAATTTAGAAGAGTGATATATTAAATTAATATAAATCTAACAATAGAGCACCTCTCTGTTGGGAAGAAAAATGCAATTTTAATTTCAAATTATTTGAATTTCAACTCATTGCTGCTGTACAAGGGTAAATACATTTTCATCTTTATCAGATTTTTTTTTACCTTATAAGTCTTTATCTGATTTAAAGTAGGATTAAATGTATTGTTAAAGTGAAGTGTTTTCTGCTAACTTACTGACATATACCTAATAAAATGGTATTGTAAGAGCTACCTGCTGTATCATTTATTCAAAGTCCTCCTCCTTGGAAAAAGTGGTCTGGTTTGTGCATGTAACTCCCAGGCTAAAAAAGGGACCCACTCAGGTCCTGATTGTATTCAAATCACATTATCAGACTCAAAATGAATGCTACATGCTGGGTAAATAGCAAAAGCATCTTTTACCCGCTGCCACAGACACCAAAGTAATTAATGCTGCATTATAGTCATTATTTCTAGATTCTGAAAATGAGCAGCTTTGGCAGCCCCTGGTAGAGGCATCAATATACACTGACACCAGGATACAGAAAACAGCAGAAAATAACACATGGATGATGGGTTAGAACATCATAAATAACAGTATGATATATAAAAACACACTTAATCCATGTATTGCATCAACTGTAATCACTATATGCAGTGTATAGACTTGTATTTCTATTCAAGGGCCTTGAAATATGTAAGTGTGCATTAACTGCTTAGTGGTAATGAATAACTTCGCAACCTCTCTGAAGCCTCTGTCGGCTGATGACACTAAATAAAAGTGCTATATAAACTCTCCACTTGAAATGTTTGAGGCTAGATAAAATGTTTTTCACTCTCACAGTCCTGCTAATATTGTTGCCTTGAGACATAAGTGAGAGTCACGGTCCTCACTCAGAGATGATCATTAACACAGGTTTATTAGCCATTGGCAGGAATCTAGGCAGTGGACATAATGGTAATGATCAAAGCTGTGCTCGGGTATAAAAATAACTGTGAAGGATATCATAACAAAGTCTTCGTGACAAATATAATGATCGCACAGATGTATCCTTTCAAGACAAACAGTGCTCAGAATGTGTGATTTTTTTTTTCTTCCTAAAGAGACATCACCATCAGCTTTTGTGCGAGTATCTCTCACACACAGCTGGAAACCAGAAAATCAAGACTTCAGTCTGTGATGTTATGCTGATTTAGATCCTGATGCTGTTCAGTTAATCAGGGACTAAAATTGTTCATATGTGACTGTCTGAATATCACATCCAAATTCAGTTATTTAAAAGGCACCAGAATATCTGGTTCTGAACCAGGCCTGTCATAACTGAAAATGGATGACTTCCATCCTAAAATGTAACATAAATTAGTGACCAACCTCACATAGCTGTTCAAT
The DNA here is from genome assembly GCA_029814465.1 of Ostorhinchus cyanosoma. Classification (NCBI taxonomy): domain Eukaryota; kingdom Metazoa; phylum Chordata; class Actinopteri; order Kurtiformes; family Apogonidae; genus Ostorhinchus; species Ostorhinchus cyanosoma. The sequence continues at coordinate 22,535,574 of JAPTYQ010000007.1, forward strand.
CATTTTCCAGTGTAAATTTGGATGTGAAGATTATTTCTTAAAGTGAAATACATTTTAAAATTATTTTTCAAGAAATGACAGAGTGGAACGGGTGAGATACACATATATAGTAGGAGACAAATGATATCAAAACCACAACACTGATTTTGATTTCATGGGGACTTAAAATGAAATACTGGTTCATGCTGATAATAACCCCATCTATGTACATGTGTAAACATAAACATCATCAAAAAGAAAGTCGTTTTAAATGTACCATTCAGTTCCTAATCCACACTCAGTGGGAGCAGTGTGGAGGTGATTCGGTTGTAACACTGCCAGAGATAATGTAGGCTAATCTATGGAAACTCTGCTTCACACACTGCACGTCCAGTAGGAAAAAGTAACATTATAATAAACTACCTTTGCAAAGAAGTTAAGATATGAAAACAAAAAACAAAACAAAAAAAAACTACAAGAGTTGTCTGTTTTGTCTGTTTTTTGCTGCTCTCCTCTCTAATGTTGTCTTCCTGTCACATCAGTAGATGGACTGCAGTCAAACTCAGCTGGAAGAAACACCAGCTTTTTTTCCTCACCTCTTTTTTTTCCCCTTAACCCATAAAGACCCAAACATTCACTATTGACCATCTGTTGATCTAAACTGTTGAATACCTGTCGAACCATTAATCCTATCAACACATAAATGCAGTTTATCATCTTTTCATGGTTATCAGATATGACCCATTTAGACGTTCAGAGGCTCCGTAGTGAACATGGAAACACAGTGAATCACTAGTAAAATGCATTGAGTTGGATCAATGACAGTAGATGGAGACACTTGTTTACACATTCAGTTATTGATATCTTTGTGGAAAAAGTCACTTCAGTTGTCTCTGTTTTTGATATAATAACCCTCAACTTTAATTTCAGCTTTTATTAACATCTATATGTTCAGGGAATTAAATATAAGAAAATACATGACTTTCATGCAAAATACAGAAGATAATATTACAATAAATAGTGATAAATCGCTTAAGAATGGTTAAACATAGAGAAATATACATTTGATAACTGACACAAAAGATGCGCTGGGTGTTAATGGGTTAATACAATAATTATTTAAATAGTCTGAAACAATTATGTGCCACTCCAAATATAGTTTGATCCTAGAGGCTACTGTATATCCAGGGCAGCTTGGTCCCAGCTCAGGGACCAGGTTAGGACCCATTCAGCCAAACCCTTATGATGAATAAAACAAGGAATCATGTTACATTGCTGGGAGCAGGGTTACTGTGGTCCCACCCTGGAACCAGGCCCTGGGGAGTTGTGAGACTGTAAGTGTGTGTTGGCTTGGCTTTCACCCAGGTAGCCTGGCCAGGTTCAGCCTGAAGAAGTGCCATGGTCCAACCCATCTGAGGGCCCACTACCAGCAGGAGGAGCTGTAATATTTTGAGAGTGATGTGAGTTGAGCAGTAGTCAGAGACGGTGGCCTCAGCTGTCGCATCCATGGTTGCAAAAATTGGTGGGGACGGACTCTGCGCTGGTGTGGGAGGTTGACAGATACTGATATCGTCGGGCTCATCGAGTAGTCCTTCTTAATGTCATGAGCTGTGGGTTGTGACTGAAAGTGCAAGATCATCCGTTTTGGGGGTGGGGTCTCAGATATAGAGTGATGAATTCAGTCATCAAGCTGGAGCTCAGAGTTGAGCTGGTGCTCCTCCACATAGAGAGGAGGTGACATGAGGTGAGATGAGGCATCAGGTTGAGATAGCTGTGAGACACCTCCCCAATGAGGTGTTTGGGACATGTCCAAGCAGGACTAGAGCTTCGAGCAGACCTAGGACATGCTGGAGGGATTATATCTGTTGACTGGCCTGGGAATGCCTCTGTGTCCCCCCCTGGAGGATAAGGAGTAGGCAGTGGAGGGGGGGGCGCTTTTCTGCTGAAGCTGCTGCTCCCATAACCTGATAACCAGCACAGGATGGATACATGGTGTTTAGTTTCACCCAAGGGTTGTTTTACCACATAGGTTTTAGAAGGGAATACATTAAATATAATTAGACATCAATGATACTCATGATGAATTTGGTTAACGATAATACATACATATATATGAAGAAAAAATTTGCAATAATCACTATCCCCTAAAATGCAGCAGGATATTAATCTTAATACCAGAAACAGCATCAGCTCTTTCACAGACCATGTTTCTCTACTGCAGCAAACAGTCAGATTCGTTCTGATTTATTACAAAATAAATATTTTAGTTGGTAAACAGTAGAATGACTAATTGGTCATTCCAGCCTAAATAAAAATTAAAGATAAAAAGTTCTGTCAGATAATTTGAGAAGTCCACAGTCCAACCAAAGCTGAACTCCGAATCATCCTATCACAGCTGTCATATCATTTAGACTGTGTGAAGAAACACTCACATCATTTGCATTCATAGCTCCCAATCTGCATATCAGACTTTCATTTTGTGCATTTCATTACATTTCACCAGGCTGTGCTGTTTTAGAAGTGGTGGGTGTTGTGGGTGTGTGAAAGGAGGGGTGGTGGTGAGGTATAAGTGGAAAGGTCAGTGGGCTGCCATTACTAAAACTGTTGTGTTTCTGCCCAACACAGCACAATGTGACACACCATCCATTCCCTCTCAGAATAACTGCTCCCTCAGGGATGAAGTCTCCCCCTACAGTCTTCTTCACTCGGGCCTTCCATTATCAGAGGCGTCAGCTAAAGACCGGCATCAATACGTACGATTGACCGGCAGTGTCAAAGATTAGCCGTGTTACTTCAGGGTCGAAGGCTGGTCTTCATGTTGAGTGGTTGGTCTTATAGTCATTCAGGTGTAGAGGTCAGTGCTTACTTCTGCGTGTGTGGCTGAGTGCATGTCTCTAGGCCCTTATAAATGTTTGTGTGCAGGGATCTGTAAAACGGCATCAAATAACTGGCTTCATGTTTCATTTCCCAGAAGGCCTTTCTCTGGCTTAAGCCAAGGTCAGAGGTTATCGTGGATAGACAAAAATAGGATTTAGTATGGGATGTTTCCTACAGTCAGCAAGGTAGGGACAGAAATTAGAGCAGGATTAGCAGCAGAGAAGGTGCTGAGAACAGTTCTTAAATATGTAGAAGACAGAGGATGTTTTCAGTGCGTTTTAGCATCACTTTAACCCATAAAGGCCCAAACATCCACCAGCAACCAAAACCATCTACTCATCTAAACTGTTTATTATCTGTTGATCCATTAATCCTATCACTAATGTAAATAATTGGTGTAAAATGCAGTTTTTTTTTATCTTTCCGTGGTCATCAGATATGACCCGTTTGGATGTTCAGAGGCTCCGTAATGAACGTGCAAACATCGTCCTCTTGATTCACCAGTGAAACGCATGGAATTAGATCAATGACAGTGAATGGAGATGCTTGTTTTTGCATTCAGTTATTTATATATTTGCTGAAAAAGTCACTTTTTCTTCAGTTTTTTTCAGTTTCGATGTAATAATCTT
>JAPTYQ010000007.1:22540752-22558086 GCA_029814465.1 Ostorhinchus cyanosoma
ATGACAAAATGTAAATAGACTATACATCTGTAAGAGATGACCTCATTGTAACTGTCTCTCTGGATTAGATTAATTCTCACCTCTTTTAATACTTTTTCACCTCACTCTTGAAAATTAACATTAACATAATAGATGCCAAGACGGTGGTTATTCTGGTGTTGGTGAAGTTACATGACTGTGTTCATTTTGCAATTTACTCATTTTCTGACTCATTTTTCCCCATTGAAATGAATTAAAATTTAATGAATCTGTTCCAGCCCCCTAAAAACCATCCAAAAATCCCCTTTTGAGGGTTTTTAAAACAGGAAAAAGAGCAGTTAGAAAGAAAATGTTTATAAAAACAAATAAAGTGAGTTATAAACTGAGAATCTCCTTCCAGTAAAACATCAGGTAGAAGAATGTCTGGTATTTTCTCTCTTTCTTCGCTTAATTTGTTCTTTCTGGCCTCACTTTCATCACAGTCCACACTTGCAGGTCATTTCATTAAAAACCTATCCACAGAATTCTGCTTTACTCTGCTTTTTAAAATGTTCAAAAAATGCGCCAGACCACTGTCATTAAATATAGCAGCTCCACGACCTGAACGTCATTTGCCTGGATGATTTTTTTTTTTTTTTTTTCAACAAAATCAGAAACCTCTTGCCAATTTGCTTCTTTTAAATGACACTGTCCTTATTTGGGAATTTCGTAATCTCTGTCAACACATCTGAACGCTGGTGCTTCTGGATGTGAAATGAACCTACGGAGGCTGCACCTATTGGAAGGAACACCTGCTCGTACCGTGGGTTTTCACTTGTATTTCAAGGCGATGTGCTCATAAGGTGAATTTCTCAGACTACGATGCACTTGAACTGTGGGGTTCTGCCGTATCTCATATCTGTAGACACCCCTTTATAAGGTATATCTGCAGACAGACACATGACAATAATGCTTTATTGCAGTTACAGACAGGCTTGGCATCATGCGACTGTGTTTGTATAGCGATTTTAACCCATAAGCTTTAAATACCTGATGATATAATGGTAGACACATAGGGGTATTAGTGCAGTAAGATTAACTGCTATGATAAAATATTAGATAATGCTTAGTAAATAAGACTGCTAGCCTGCCAACATGGAAAGTCCTCCTCACCAGCCAAGGCACATGTTGTTCTGTTAAATGTGCAGCTTATTCTGTGTCCGGAGATCACTGATTAGGACAAAATGTTGGACGCTATTTTAGAGCTGTTTTCTCCTGCTTGTGCAATGAAATAAAACTATGATTTTCTCACTAATTAATCTTGTTTGAAAACTGAAAACACTGGTATTTTTCCTGACCTGCCTCTCATTTAAAACATATGGAAGATTTAAGCCATGGTAAATGTTTGACACAGTAGAGGTCAAAACTACCAATGCCTAGAAGACGAAACATTTCCTCAAACATTCAAATAATCATTAAATGAAGCGTAGCACTGATTTATCAATTGACCTTGCAGCAAAGAGGTGAAAGGTAATAAGAGATGAGGGAGGCGACAAATGCAGGACAAAGAGAAGCCAGTGTCAAAAGCTGAGAAAAGGTCTGAGAATTGCTCCACGCTCAGAAATGAGAAAACAGAATGATTTTCAGGCAGATGAAGTAAGGAGTCTGTGCTCTAGAACTGTATACATAACCTTAGAGTTTAGATCCTGGAGGAAATGTTGGTAGCTTGTTACCTTAAGAGACTGAGTTAAATTCTAAGTCATTATGCATGAAGCACTGAGCTGTAAGATGCATCTATAGGACCAGCATAATCGACGTTAAACCTACCTCCACTGGCATGGAAAGAGAATATGGTAATTGTATATCGCTTTAGGGACTTAAGAAACATGTGTTCTGTAATTTTATTTCTCAGCTAAACAGTGAAGGGCCACATGTTGAGGTCACATTAAATCGACTGTATCGTCACACCAGCTGTTTGTGCACACAATTACTGAAGTTACATGAAAAACATACAGTGTGTACAACATCAAGAGCCGACCTTCTTTTTTTTGTGTGGTCATACTTCGTGAAATGCTGGACATTTTTGAGCCGTCTTGTGTCTTATTTGCTAAAAAAAAAAAAAAAACTGTGGGTTGAACTGGCTGCAGTCTGTGGGTAGAAAGAACCTGTGACACTGGCTCCTGAGTAAACATTAGATGAAGTTTGGACATTTTATCTGTTGAACCTAGACTAAAGGTTAAGTGCAATCGCGTGAGAGGTTAGTAGCACCAGCGCATAGAGGCTCAGCTGAGGAAACTAGCACTGACAGACAGGAACCAGCAGTGATATGATTCATACAAACTGAGCATCAAACTCTTTAAAGTATGACTGGTCCTGACTGTACATCATCAACATGTAGAACAGGAACAAACAGAGATATGTATGCACACTGACTCGGAGGTCAAGCATGATGCAATGCATATGAGTAACAGGGCATGCACACAAATGCAGCACACACATATGTAGTTTGATGTGCAGTAAGTCCTTTTCAACTCTCCACACACTGCTGTACTTCCTGTAGTCCTTCAAAGCTGCAGGCACGTGCCAGTGGTAAGAAGGTTGACAAGGGAATATGCCGCTGCACAACTTATAATTATGGAAACATTAATAAGAGTTGGGAAATGAATATGCAAATACATATGGAAAAACAATGCAAATACTCTATTGTATAAGAGAAGAGTTAAAAAAAAAAATGCTGCATTTATGCTTGAGACAAGTTTTAGGGAAAATTAATTCACATTCAAGTGTAAAATGAAGGCAGGCCTGAACTAGAATGAGCATGTTTTTATGCAAGAAAAATCACTTAATTCCCAGCAGAACATTTGCATACTGGTTTAAGCTGAAAGACAGCATCTGTACCGTTGGAAGTTAAGGCATACAGGCAGTTGGAGGAATCAAAGCGTCAACTCTTGCATTATGCAACAGTGCATGTTCGGAACAATAATAATTCTATAATATCCCTTTCTTAACAGTTCCCTGCTCTGTCTCTCTTACAGCCCTCACTTCAAATGCAAATACTTCAGCTTTACTCTGCTCATGTCACTTTTTTGTCGCAGTCAAGTTCTTGGCACATTCTTGACGTAGTATTTAGGGTTCTATAACAGAATGCAGCTGCTCAAAAAATATTTAAATAAATTTTGCCTGGGTGGGGACATTACCTCTTTGGTCCCACGCTGGGAATTTAATGCATCAGTAATTCTTTGTCCCATTTTCTCATGCATTCATCTTGCTTCTGTCCTACTGCAAATCAGCTTTTTACATACAAGTGTACAGTGTCAGAGTACAGTTACCAGACTGCTCTGTGTCTCTCCAAAGGGATTGAATTCATCCAAGACCTTCTGGGTAAATGGAGGAGAAGTCCAGCAGCATCTCAGCTGGCAACAACTTAAAGTGAAATCGTTTGATGTTTTGAGAAAAAATACAGCAAGAAACTGGAATTTTTCTAATCGGTATTAGGCACATGAATCATAGTTTTGACTTGACTTATTTGGAAGCACAAGATTTGCAGGGGAAAAAGCCGTCTTGAGGTTTTTTTATTTTATTTTTTTAATTTTTATTTTTTTACACTGACAAGTATATTGAACGTACAACCACTATTCCCAAACTGGGGTAAGTGTACCTCGAGGAGTTTTGGAGCTCTCCAGAGGGGTACACGAGGAGATTCTAAATTTGGCATCAAATTATTAACGATGAACCTCATTAACTTTGAGCACTTTCTGCTTATCATCGCCTGCCTTAAATATGAGCACTTGTTAGTAAAATGTGTATCATCAATAGGACATTAGTTGTGTTTTTAAGGCTTTGAGATTGCAGCTTTAATATGTATTTTTCACATTTGCTGACATTTTATTTTTTAATTGCGCTTCCTTTGCCTGCTTCAGATTATGTCGTATACCTGCTGTGTTAGTAGTGTGCGGATGCTGTACTTGGGGAACGTCTTCCTGCCTCTCATTCTCTCTCCGTCATAACGCAATGGGGTTTCATCAAGGAGACCAAATGAGGAGTCGCAAACAATCTTGTTTAAAATCTTGTTGCAACATTGCACATTAGCCTACTCTTTGATCTGCACTGTTTTCAGTGCATGCCCAAGGCAACAGGAGGATGCAAAGCAGCAAGCAAACAGTGGATCAGTCAGGCACAGCAAAGAGATTTGATATTCCTGAATTTCATCTGCTACTGGTCCAGGCAGTGACAGTGTAGAGTTATTTTCTCATCGTCATGCAGCTTGTCTCTTCCATCTTCTTTCACATGGACATACTGACTGAACATGGCCGGGGTTGCAGGCTGTATAACTTGAGGTTTACAACACCAAAACCTCAAACTGACAAACTGTTTCCAAACCACAGTGCTGATGTAAAGTACTGTGGACATTTATTAAACAACAATACTATCACATTACTGAAAATCTTCAGCTGGTGCCAAGTAACTCCAAATTAAATCAATCAGAACGCTAACTGATTTTACTTTTCTTTCTGTTATTTTTTCTTTTTAAATGCAATCAATTTATTGGCAAAGAATGCACACATTGTGAAATTTTAGATACTGTTTTATAACTTAACCCATAAAGGTCCACACACCCACCATCGACCAAAACCATCTACTGATCTAACATGTTTAATACCTGTTGATCCACTAATCCTATTAATACATGTCAATAATTGGTGTAAAATGCAGTTTGTCATCTTTTCATGGTCATCAAATATGACCAATTTGGACATTCAGAGGCTCCGTAATTACCGTGGAAACACCGTCATCTTCTGTAATGTTGATTCACCAGTAAAACCCATGGAGTTGGATTAATGACAGTGGATAGAGCAGCTTGTTTTTACATTCAGTTATTTATATATTTGCTGAAAAAGTCACTTTTTCTTAAGTTTTCTCTGTTTTGATGCAATAATCTTTGAGTTTATTCTGAATTTTCATGTGCATTTAAATTAAGTATAGGAAATTAAATATAGGAAAAGACATAATTTACAGTGAAAATTGCAAAATACAGAGGATAATATATTAATAAATGGAGATAAATCACTTACGATAGGTGAAATCAGGGGTCTCTAACTCCTTTTCTGTCAGGGGCCACATTCAGCTCGATTTGATTTCAAGTGGGCCAGTAAAATAATAGCCAGTAAAATAATAGCATAAAAACCTATAAATAATGATAACTCCAAATTTAGTTTTTATGTTCAGTTAATGATTTATTTTGCTGGAAAAGTCACTTTGTCTTCATCTCTCTCAGTTTTGATATGATAACCTTTGAAGTTACTCTGAACTTTAATGAACACCTAAATTAAGTATAGGAAATTAAATATAGGAAAATACATGATTAACAGGGAAAAGTGAAAAATACATAGGAGAATATTATACTAAGTGTTGATAAATCCCTTAAGAAAGGTTAAATGGGAACAAAATTAGTATTGGGTCTTTATGGGAAAAATTTGGTTCTTCATGCCTTTATGTTTGCAAGGATACAGAGTGGAGCATATTAATGCATAAAATGATCATTAATAAACTGTAACACATAAACATCACCCATTATCACCAGATATGATTCACCAATAGGCCAAAGGGATCATTTCCTAATTAATCCAAATTTTTTTCACTGTGGCATCAGCTCCAGTTTAGAAAATATACAAGAATTTTTCTTTCAAACTTTTTCAGTTTATTAAGTTTTATTGCAATTAGATAAAAAAAGGTTTAGGTAACTCTGCTTGTTTATAGAGAAACAGATGGTGGGTGCACACTGCTGCTGCAACCACTACAACTATGACATGATCACAAGTATTTCAATTATTACTTTAACACAAATGTTACAACATTCTCCTGGTGCAGAGTCAAACCAAACTAATTCTCAGGTTTGACTGATTTCACATGAATAGATTTTTAATGTAATAACAGGTCAGAGATAATTCAGCGAGATGAACATTGTGTTACGCTACATGTATCACACCACTTCCTGCTTTGAAACCAAATACTCTCGCTGAATTGCATTCACACACAATTCACTGGAATTATATGATGCATCTGTTGAAAAAAAAACCACACACATCATATAGTCAGTCCACATGAATAAGGGATTAGGCCACTGCAGAGAGCTTACAGAAAGCCTGGGAAGAGTATTAAACTGATATAAGATATAAAGAATCTATCACTACGACCTCAATACCAAATTGATTTGTGTTAGATTTTCCATCCAAAGCCATTCAGCTATTTTATTTGCCTAAGGTGCGGAATCTGCTGCTTTTGTGAGCTGCTTAGTATCACGCACTATTATTAAATAAAACAGAGTCTGGGGTTAGAATATCAAAGGTTCAGTTTTCTTTTGATTTTCTTTGTGAGAAATCTGTCTCTGCGTGATGGAAATCGATCAAATACACCCTCCATTAATCTTACCCTCACTCGTGTGAGAAAAAAGCATTTTTTAAAAAACTCTTTCTCCCCACTCGCTGCCTCTGCGGGCCCCCAGGAGTGGTGCTCAGTGGGCAGTCTGTGCTAACAAATGCATACGCACATGCCATATACGCCTGCACACGCACACACACACGCATTCACAGGCTGATGCACACTCTTACACATGCACACGTAAACACAGAGACACACACACAAACATGGAGCGAGTAATCTGTCTGATTGAAAGAGCTTTCAGACGGGTAATTAAATTTCCCAGTGATCCGCTGCAGTGACTACACACGAATCCGGCTTTCAGAGGTGAGCAGACGACCGAGACCCACAGCAATAACACACACACTGAGAGAGAGACAAACAGATTGGGAGAGAGAGGGGGGTTATATTTCATGTTGACAAGGACAACAGTGAGGCCTTTAACGACCATTAGCTCAACCCTAACCTTCATCTTCAGCGCTTCTTCCATCCCAGTGTAATCCAAAAACAAGCATACGCACAAACCGATATATAAACACACACACACACACACACACACACACACACACACACACACACACACACACACACACACACACACACACACACACACACACACACACACATATGCATGCTGTTATCGCCGCTGCCTGCCACCAGTGATGACAATAATGCCAAACACAGCCTAAACCATAAATAAAGCATTTTATAATTCAATCTTTAAAGGTAAAACACACACTTACGATGAAACATTTCCCATAATGCACATGGGCAATCCTAACCTACACCTGTAGGTATATGAGGCTCATCTAATTTGGTTATAAATAACTGCAAAAAAAAATTACTTTAATCTAAGAGTGTGCGCTTACTAGATTAAAAAGATGATTTAAATGCAATAGCTAGGAAATAGTTTGTGCAAACAATTAAATAATAGAGTAAACTCTCCTGTAAAGCAGTTATAAATCAAAACATTGGTAATAGGGAGGTTACATTTAGACATGTGCTTTTACTATAAAAGTATTTTATATAAAGTATAATATTAGTGCTTTTCAATGTGCAAGACAATAAGGATCTACAAAGTCATAAAGAGTTTTCAGCTTTATTGGCCTAAAATATTTATTGGAAAAAAAACAAAAAATAACAACTTCATGTTGAAGTAAAATAGTTCCATTACTCACTATATTTTTCACAGAGTAACTAATGACCTGGAAGCTGTTACTAGGGGTGTGTGATATGGCCAAGTTTTCTTCTAGTTTCTCGATGTTTTGACTGTGTTTTTTTTTTTTTTTGTATCTGACTAAATACTCTGCATTATTTCATCATTTAAGACTGACATTATTGCAGTTGTGAAAATGTCCACATCAGCTACACTCGACACATTTTTCTGTACATACAGCTGCTGTGTTTCCATTAATTACTTAGATTGTGGCAGCCTAATGTGTCCCGCTGGACTTTTATAATGAATCACAACTGTTTTCACACTAGCAAAATGCCAAAGCATCTGTGTAAATCACACTTACAGTATTTCAGAGTTCAGAAGCTGGATCCGCAGCATACAAACTTACAGTAATTATTTATTCAGTAGCAGCAGCAAAACATCACGTTACACAAACTCTGCAAGTTAAAGCAGAGTAAAACCAAACACTTAAGGCAGACAAGTGCAAAAATATCACTATAAAAAGACTGATATAAACTCAGTAGTCTGGTAATGTGTCCTAACAGCGATGATGCTACAAACCTATACTTGCAACAGTGTAAAATCCTATAATTACATTATTAAATGGGCCTTTAAAACAAATGTTGGCTGAGAAGAAAAGTTTTGACAGTATTATATTGTCCCTCTGAAAAAGAAGATGATATACCAAATTCGGGTCAGCCACAAAGATTACAAGAAAGGTAAACACATCCCAAAACTGGTCTCTCAACTGTTTTTTTTTTTTTTTTAACTTTACTTGATGTTCACTGAGTGACATGTGTTAAAACTGAGATACTGTATTGAATTAAATCAGCACAATGCGTCAGTAAAAAAAATAAATAATGAAGACAGGTAAATAAATATATATCTCTAAACAATTGTATTGTTGAAGTTATGTCACTGTAAATAAGAATAGTCTGTTTTCTGACAGTGATGTGCTTGCTTCTGTTTACAGTAAAAAGAGAGGAGAAAGGGCAAAAAAGTACTCGTGATGAAAACAATTAAGATAAACTTCTGACTGCTATGTTTTTTACACAAAAAGCAAAACTAATTAAGCCTCCATTCATAAATGTAATGCTGAGAAAGACTTTTTTTTTGTTGTTGCTTGTTTGCTCGTAGCAGGTGGCTGGTTTCACTTCCCATATTCATCCTTTCAGGTGAAAATAAATGAGCAGTCATATTCATCGTCTGTTTATAGCAAATAGAGGCCAAGGTACACAATAACAGGCAGTGCTAAATGTAGCGTATCAGTGCCAATGAGAAGAACAGAGGTTATAAAAGCACAAGTGTGATTTCATCACCAATTGGCACAGCAAACAGGCCTGGCCAAGCAGCCTAAATTAATTGGGGTTTCCCATGTGAGACAAAGGCCAGGGCCCATCGAGCTGCACACAGTCTGTTTGAGCTCAAAAGACAACACCAGCATCAAGTTGAACACACATCTGGACCAGCCATCAAACACAGTCGGTGTTGCAGGAACTCCTGTTATTTCAGTGTAGTTTTGAAGTGTGAGAGGTTATTCACTCCTGTAGGGAAACTGTCTTTACTTTTCATTGCACAGAATGGTCAGAGTGGAAAGTTCAAAACAGAACAGTTTCCCTGGAGCTGGTGGAGACAAACTGCTGTTGCTCAAGGACACGTCAGTAGGTGTGTGTTTGTCTGCGATTCGTGTGTGTGGGAGAGACAGAGAGTGAAATAGTATATGTCGATCAGGTGATTTTGCTTTTCTCTCTCAGCTGTCAATTTGCCTGGAGTCTGAAAAAGGGTAGGTGACTCTGTGAACCAAACACACACAAACAAGCAGCTCTCCTCTTACTGTTTTTTTGTTTTGTCTTTTCCTTTTTTCTTTTTCTTTTTTTTTTTTTCTACACCGTTACTCAAATCTGCTGATGACAACCGCTCACGTCTTCAGCTTCGTCGCCCATCTGGACAGATTGTGCACAATGTACGACTCAACAGTGTGTTTGCATTTATGTGTGTGTGAAGGAAGAGGGAGAGTGCGAGAGGGAGAGGGAGAAACAGAGCAAAATGAAAGAAAGAACATGAGAAAGGAGGCTTGGAGGGGAGAAGAGAGGGATGTGTCTTGTTCTTTCTTGTTCTTTTTTTTTTTTCCATTCCACTGTAATTAGACAGGTCTGTGTGAGCAGCATAGCAAACAGAATGATAGAGGAGCCATGGGGAGGTGGGGGGGAAGGAATTAGTCAAGGGAGACATGATGAAGCCAAATAGTAGAACAGTGCAGAGTGATTAGATTAGATTGAAAGCAAGGGTGGCAGGACACCAAATAAACAGCACAATGTTGAAAAGGAGATGAAAATGTGACAGTGATATGACACTCTGCACGCCATGAAAATTCATCCCTGCATTTAATTGCAGACGCACAATGGAGGCATGATAATCGGACAATCAGAAGAGACGGCGGCGTGTTGAAACTCTGCCACTACAGCTACTCCATCTCCGGTGTTTATCTGATATCTGATTTCAGCTACGATGTGAAATTGGGACGAGAGAAAGAGAAAGAGAGGACAACAACGGTAGCTGAAGGGGAAGAGAGGTGTGAGAGAACGAGAGAGGTGAAGAGGGGTGGGACTGGGAGCAATTTACAAGCTTGTTAAAATACCACTAATTACCAGATGGCCTTGCGATATAATGAGTCTACCTGGGAGCTGGGAAAGAACGGCAAGAAGGATAATATAACAGGACAGAAAGGGAGCAGTGTGAAAAAAGAAATGATAGGAGAGAGGATTAAAAAGTGTGGGTGCGACTGATAGGGGTTAGTGGGGTCAAGTGTACATGTAAACAGAGGCGACGAGAGGCTCCAAATGAAATCTGTGACAAATAAATGCACTTTCACAGCCAGACATGACAACAGCCGTATTATGGTAATTTACAGCCTTTTTCAGCTCTTTGTTAATATGGTGTTGGGCTGATTATTGATATAGGTTGCAACTAATAACTGTTCTCATTGCAAGGAAATGTACAGGTTATTTTACAATTAACCGGTTAATAATTTCCTCCACACAGTATCATAAAATAGTAAAAATTCCAGTAATGTTCCATCTACATATGTTAATTCTAGTCTAGCATAACCAGACTTTTGTCCATACTTTGTTTTAGTGCATTACCAGTGGGAGAAAGGTCTTATTGTGGCTGGTATAAAGAGCCTTCTGGTTGTGCCAGATGCGATCTTATTTCTGGAAAAAAATTGTGTTACAGTCAATGATGAGAGGCACGTTACATTTTGATCCTGCTTCAGTCATATCATCCTTTATATAGATCGTGTCTGGCACTTTAAAGGAGAACTTACAAGTTAAGAATGTCACAGTTTGTTGTAACACTGTTGAACTATCAGGCTGTGAAATTCGTAAATAGAAAGACACGACACTGGAAAGTTGTGGAGGTGACTGGTTGTTAACTCTTTCCATCGTTTGTTCAGAATCACTGAAACTGATCTCTGCGGCTTCAACATGACCCGACTTCATCATCCTCAAAGAGGAAGGTACTACATGCCTTTGTAATAATGTTTCAGGTAGAACATTTTCTCAAAGAACCAGCCTTATTGCGTTTGCATTCTTCATAACTCTCCATTTTCAGCAAGTAGTTGCAGCTCAGAAGTTATTATTCTTTCATGTAGCAAGGGGGGAAACTGAAATATGCAGACCGCACAAGGGAGGAGTGGCAGCCTTATTCCAGACTTCCTGTGAACTATGTTCAGATTGCTTTATTTTTAAACCAAAAGGTATTAAATTCAATATCAGAACAAATTCAGTATCAGAATTGGCAATAAAAAGCTCAAACTCTACACTCAAAAATGTGGCATTGATTCTGGAAATATGACTCAATCCAATAACAAGTGGTGCCAGGCACAACAAACCCCGCCCCTCGCAAGCATTTTATCTGATTTGCCCCCTTATCATTGCAAAAACACATTTTTGGTGACCTTGACCTTTGACCTACATTCACCAAAATTTAACAGGATCTATTCTGGACCACTTCGCACCTTTCCGGAAAATTTCATAGAAATTGGTCCTGTTGTTTTTGTGTAAAGTTGCTGACAAACAGACAAACCAACAAAAAAACTAACCAAAGACAATATTCTTGCCTCCCCATTGGGGGGCGGGGTAATAATCAAAAAATGAAGTAAGTGTTGCAGCTCTGAGGTCATTAAAAAGGCCATCAAAATATCACAACAGCAAAGTGCAAGGTCATTTTTTCACAGATACATAACAAAACAACACTTCCACTGACAATTAACAAAACAGAATTCTACTAGATTTGCATGGATCAAATAATTGTTAACAATTTTAAGACAATGTTTGATATAAAACTAAAAAGGTTTCCAAGTGAAGGCGTAAACACCACAAATCAGTAAAATGGGGCATCAAAGACAACAACAGTATTTGCTGTGTCATTTCTCATCTTTATTGGGGAACAGACTTTCTGCTCCATGGGGCGTGCACACTGACCACAAAAGATAGAGATCCACAGGATGGAAATAGACTTAAAAAGGTCAATGCTTACAGCAGCATTGACAGCACTAAATGCAGTGTCCTTGTAGAACATGACAGCGATAAAGAGGAGAACGGGGACGATCCCAGTACGTTGGTCTGAGCTGCTGGTTTAGCAAACCCTTTTCTTTTTGTGTTGGAGCATTGATACTGATGATCTTCTTGAAAAAATATGTTTCAAATAATAAAAAGAATAAATGTCTTATTCTGGGAGTTTTCTTTTTTTGCTCAGTGTGCAGTAGGGTGAAAGAGGACAAATGGGGAGATTTTGCCAGGTGCTGACAGGAGACAAATGTCACAGACCAGATATGAAACCAGGACACAGAACCATCAGCTTACCCTGAGGACAACAAAAGTAGTCTTTACTGAGACAGATAAAAAAAAATGCATAAAAACACTTGTGGACAAGGAGATAGGGCTAGTATTGTACCAAAAGCTGTTTAACAATAGAACCACAGATATATAAAACTAAACAGTACAGTAGACAAAGCATGAATGCAGTATGTATTTGTTTTTATCATGTGCTCTGTAAATAACTTTACTTCATCAAAATGTAAAATATATAGATTTATTTATGTGCTTTTTCCAGTAACAGAGAGCTGTAGTTCTACTGTGTACATGAGGGATCTGAATCTTTAAAAAGTAGGGGAAAATAAACTAGGCTTGCTTAGATAGAAGAGATTTATTAATCTCAAGACCCCTTAAACTTGTGATGGATAAAAAAAACTGTCATGTGTGTATTAATGATTGGCCTGTTGAAAAGAGCTAGTTACACAACATGCATGATTCATAAACAACATTGTGCTGCCATGTTGATGAGTAATTATGGCTGAGCTTTCATAAGTAGAAGATGCATAATGAATTTTGGATTACATCAGTTCAGCCACTTGGTGTTATACCAAAAATAAGATTCAGAAAGCCCGGTACTGATACTAGCATAGTATTGAGCACGGGCTGACCATGGTTTTAGAGAGTTACCCTGTATACAGGAAGGAAAACAGTGATCTGTTACTGAGGAAAAAATGAATAAGCCTCACACATGAACGTCACTGCACCAGATTTACAGAAAAGATTGAATCAGATTGAACTGCTGATGATTCACCGAATATTAGAGGAGGTGAGGGCTGCATGCAAATGTATGAGGTAAATTATTGGTAATCGCAAAAACAGTTATGCATAAATGCATTTTAGTGGTCAGCGGCTTCCCGTTTTGATGCATGATTTCAAAAGACCATCAGGATGTTTGTGCTCCATGCGTTTCAGCTGTTCAATCATGTAACTCTGCAGGAAGCAGCTGTAAACAAAATGGAGCGCTTGTACTTTGTACTCAAATCTGTCATGAAGGGTTTGTATTCAGGGAGGATTTTTCCACGCTGGGAAGCAGATCAACACTTTAGGGTTAAGTAGTATCCATAGGTTGTTCTTCAGCTCTTTGGCATGCTACACCATGAGCACAGGATCAAGGCAGCTCATGCGTCTGACACCGGCACACATCAGAGCAGCTCTCTCTCGCTCAATCAACTTTTCGTTGATGGTGGCGGGGCGGGGGAAGGGGAAGGCGGTCTTCACTGACTATGAGCAGATGCATTTCTGAAGATTTTCTGATGTATCTATAGCTTAGTTTGAAACCACTATGTTTCATGCCTTCATTATACTGTTATTGTCACGGTGGTCCAACTTGGACGTTTAAGAGACGTTTTTTTCAAGTGCAGAAGTTGGTAGGATGCCCATGTCTGTGTGCCAGTTCTTTTAACTAAAAGGATACCATTGGGGCACTATCTGGAGTTTTAGAAATGTTTTTGCTGCATTCCAACAAAGGAAAAAAAACTGTGGCTGTGCCTAAAAGGGTGAGCACATGGGGGGGGGGGGTCTCCTGTCATGCCTCTTATGCACATAAACAGCAGTGGCTTTTAAAGGATTACTGTAAGATGCTGATGAGGTGCAGGGATGGGGGCATTTCGACATTTACTGCTCTCATGGTGTTTCTGCTGGCTGTGGGGGAAAAAAAAAAAATCCTGTCTGCTTCTCAGCTCTTGCTTTTTTTTCATGGACCCGTTGACACAAAACTTTGAAGGAAATTGTGATGTACAAAACTATCTTGTGGTGTATGAAGTGAAGATTGCCAAGTGCCTTTTAGTGTCTGTGACTCTGGTGGTGTTAAAATGTTGCACTTATCCATTTGAACTGAGTCATAGTTTGAGTCCTAATAGAGCACATGCATAAATTGATTTTATAACAGTAAAACTCTTGGATAAAGGGACTTCAGATTGCACTATAACAGTAAATATATTTATTTATGCTTTGGCAACAGTTTCAGTGTGCAAAACTGGCTCGCCAAGCTCTCAAAAGACAGACATGGTAACTTATCACATTCGATGCTGTACTTGAACTTGAGTAACCTCCATAGTTTTAAACAGGCACTATTAGAAGTCAGATTGCAAGTAAATGCAGATAAATGGCAGCAACGTCTTGAGTTCATTTGGGTATTGTGTCTTCCAGCTTTCAATACTGGTTTCTTTGCATCGTTGATGAAATGTGCCATGTGCTGTAGACCAGAGCTGCCAAGACTGATCACCTGTGACATGTCTGGGTCTCTAGTGCTTTGTATTCTTTTAACACCCTGAAAAACTTTCAAATATAGACTGGAGGACTTGGAGGCATTTTGAACTTTATTAAAATTATGACAGCGTTATTTGCTTCATTTCAGATTTCCTCTTACTGAAGTCTGAAACCAGGTAAAGTACAACAATCCTTCTGAATTCACCACTATTGCAGTGTCGTAAGACCATCTTCATCGACGTCACACTGTTTAAACTTCCTCAGAAGACATGACATTGGTCTTTGACAACCTTGTATAGCTGAATGACTATTCTCTGAAGTGGAACGACAGTCCAAGTCTCAAACATGAAAGGGAAGCTGTTTTTGTTGCAGAATGTGAATGTGGCCGTGCAAGTTCAGTGTCTGGAAACATTTGCTCATGAATGCCTGAATATGTCTGAACATTAAGTCAAATAAAAAGTTTGACATAACTGCGTTGATGAGCCAGGGTATCTCTGTTTCTCCATCACTGACCCGAGAATAAAACTCGTGAACTACTGTATCTGCTGCCATGTGACATCAAGTGACTATTTATCCCATTTGTGTTGATGTTTGTCTGCATTACAGACATTTAAGGTAGAACTTGCCGTCCTACTTTGCATTGTGTTCTGAAGAGTTTCTGCTTCAGCGATGTCCCATTCTCCTTTCTGCAGCTAAAATGCAGTGTGATGTACAGGTCATTTTGAAATTCTCTGAGACCATGAGATGGGTTTGACCTTGTGCATAACCCCTGAAATGATGGAATATCTATCATCAT
This sequence comes from Ostorhinchus cyanosoma, assembly GCA_029814465.1. Classification (NCBI taxonomy): domain Eukaryota; kingdom Metazoa; phylum Chordata; class Actinopteri; order Kurtiformes; family Apogonidae; genus Ostorhinchus; species Ostorhinchus cyanosoma. The sequence continues at coordinate 22,556,186 of JAPTYQ010000007.1, forward strand.
CATTATCAACATCAAAGACTTTCTTACAGTGTGCACTATGCTCATTTTGTGCCTCAAAACCTCATGTATTCATAGTGAATGCCTGTGCTCGCACTCAGACATTATAGTCAAAAAACTTTAGTCTTATTACTTTTCTTTAAAACTGGCGTTTGGCCTCCAGCATTACTTGTATCTGTTGCAATACATTGTAGCAGTAGGCTGAGGGCATTAAGAGCATACTAGTGTACAACCTTTTATTGACAATGTACAACAACCTCAAGGTTGTTTTCAATCCTACATTGTTTACTCTGGTTGAATTGGCTTCTAATGTTTAAAGGTTTTCCAGTAGAAACTGTGAAAAAGTTTAGCCAGACACTTAACACCTCCTACACTTCGATTAACCACTGGCAAACACAGCTGCAACTCTATTGTTTGAGTCACCTCTATTCCCTTAGACAAAAATAATTGGAATATTTTAGGCAGATATTAAAGACATCTGACTCGTGGTTTGTATGATGTTTAGCATAAGGGTAAACTTTGAGTTAAAGAAAATTACAAAGCCGTTGTTTGTGACTAGAAGAGATCAATTTGTGTGCTATGTTTAACTCTGAAATGGGATTAAATGAATCTGAAGAGGTGGAAGTCGTCAAGGTAGTTTTTATAGCGATGATGAAACATGTTTTGGCTCTGTGTGTACTCACGATGTGGATTTCTGGAGGCTGTGTGCAACAGAAAATAAATAAATAAATCAGACTCGAGGAGTTGAATGTGCAATTTCTTTCTGTTTCGACTCTTGGTTATTGGACAAAGGGCTGTGATGCAGGTGGTTGAGGTCACGACTGTATTGGGTATCCTCTCACGTTCACTGCAAGCACTCTGCCGTGGTCAGTGGCGGAGATTCCACAGATCTGAGAACAGGAGAGTTTTGTCACAGAGGTGGAATCTGACAGGGGTGGAGAAGATGAAGGACAAAAGCGTACGGCTGCTGGAGCTGTGTCTGTTTGGGTGTGGGAGAAATCTTGACACGAGTTACATTTGTCAGTAGTAATAGAGAGGATTTCCACAGTGTGATTCAGTGATGTACAGAAATGGACAGAGCTGCCACAGCTGACGGAATTCTGGTATATTTCTCAAGTCAGTGAGTAAGAAGCTGCAGACTGAATGTGCCAGATATTAAAGATGGGGGCTTGTTTTCATCAAACACACTGATGAGGTGAATCCAAGCACACGCCATTATTCCTTATAGAGCTGCCTTATTAAATATCAATCAAAAAGTTCAATAGAATGCGCAAACATGCCGACAGACGGAAGCAGCACGGCATTTAAGATAATTAAAATGCGTACTGTGTAAAAGGGGGACTGCAGGAAGACGCCTCAAATGTTACATTCAGTGTAACTGCTCCGTGGTGGATTGTTGAAGATTATCTAAAATTTTAATTTCTGACAGTAAAATTGAATGTGAATCTTTATGTCTTTTAAGTGCTTTGTTTGTAACCTTGGAGGCAGTCGTATCGTTTTAAACTCTTTCAGACTATTGCAATACATTTATGGAAAGTATGAAGCACTTTTCAAACGGATTAGCACCATTCAATATGTTTCACAGATTCAAAAATAATACAAAACAACTCAATGTTATGGGTATGAAGATATGAAATTGATTCTAATTGCATACATGAAGGTAAATAAACTAAATATAAAAATAATAAAATTATGAATATTTGAATAAGGTCTATAAACCTAGAGAGTAAAACAGACTTAAGTAGAGCAGAAAATATAAAATCAATAAAAACTCAAATATAAATACAACTTAAATTGCAAACAATTATAACTGCTTGAAGAACAGCTCACACATCCATCCATCCATCCATCCATCCATCCATCCATCCATCCATCCATCCATCCATCCATCCATCCATCCATCC
>JAPTYQ010000007.1:22558186-22570994 GCA_029814465.1 Ostorhinchus cyanosoma
CCATCCATCCATCCATCCATCCATCCATCCATCCATCCATCCATCCATCCATCCATCCATCCATCCATCCATTACTTAACAAAAAAAGGAGGTGATTTTCCAAATAAAATGATATACAGAAATCAGTGTGGCCTTGTATGAACAGATGCAGATCATTGTAAGGAACATGTGGATATATATTTGAAAATGTGATGTACAAGTCAGGATTTATTTAACAGAACACGGTCACATTTTTTCCAGGGTCCTCTTCTGGTTTGTAAGTTTTAAAATGTCACCTCTGTCCCTACAACAAATTTTAGTGTTTTATACTGAATACGGACCATGCTTGTTTTGTGATTTACTCATTTTACAAATCAATTTACCCCCACTGAAATAAACTGAAATTTAATAAATCCTTTCCAGCCCCCAAAAGCCACCCAATTCTCCCACTGGGATATTTTGGGAAATTTGTCACGAGATGCCCATTGGGAGGCGGAGCTCCACGCAGCCGCATAAGCAACAAAGACAAGCATGTTGACCAAGCGAAAGCGGCTGCGTGGAGCTCCGCCCGAGTGACCTACCAGCTCTGTTTGTAAATAAATGGATTGTTTATGGTGGAATACATGTCGAAATTGTTGACCGTGAGGGAAGACATTCAAGAGCGTAATCATGGAAAGACTTATGGATTCCTGATACTTATGCTGCAACTCAGGTTTTACAGATTTTATGAAAAACTGTTGATGAAAGTCATATGCAGCTTTAAAAACAGGAAACAAGACAAAGAAGAAAGTTTGAAGTTACGCTGTTGTTTTGTCTTCTTCAAGTCAAACAACGCATATTTACTTTCCTACATGCATGTATAGTCTATGTTCTTGCAGACTTTGCACATTTACCTGGGTCTCTGCAGGCTACTTACAAATGAACGCTCTGCAGTACTGTGCTGTTCGACTACAGCTGTCTTATCATCTCCAGTTTGGACAGATTTTTATTGCCGCTACCTCTCATAGTTTGTCAGCGTTGACATGCTGCTGTGCTTGAGTATGTCTGATTGTGGCGTGGTGCATGTTTGTGACAAAAATAGGAAGAGGTAAAAGGCAAATTATTTTTTGAAGGGAAGACGCTTATTCCAAACAAGTTTGAAATTTGCATACAGTGATAGCAGTGAAATCTTCTGTAAATCTGCTGTAATAATTGGCACCTTTTCATCCGGGACACAACTGGAGAAAAAGAGTTGGTGTACATGCATGCAGATGTTTGTGCTTGCAGATAAACATATGAGTGAATGGGCTTGTCTGCATATCTCCACATTAGCACACTGGGCCTGTTTTGCATAAGTGACTCCCTCCTGCGGCTCTGTGAAGGAAGAAGTGTATTGGGACAATAAAGGAGGATTAGATTGTGTCTTAGGCTGCATGTGTGAGTGTGTGTGTATTTTGTCTGTTGTCTGAAGCATATGGGAATATGATTTAATGTGAACCTCCGGGCAATGGTGACTAAAAGATGATGAGAAAGCATCTCAACCAAAGGTATTAAATAGCCAATATTACAGTATTGGCGAAGTGCTGTTTTTGATGAGGGCAGGGATACTAACATGAAATAAAATGTGAGGCCATTTTGTTCTATTGCATAAGAAAACATTATTTAAACACTGGGACACTTGTTTTTATAAACAGAGAGAGATTATTGTGTGATTATGTTCCTGGGGTGTTTATCCCTGCAAAAGGGATCAGACTCTGATGAATATGACAGCTGAACAATATTCACTGAGGGGTTGAATGTTACGCCTCTTCTTCCTAGTGTCTTTATAGGATTACAGGCATGATGTCACATCACGTAGACAACTTTTTCACTTAAAACGCCTAAAGACTTGGCATAAATCTCTTTTCCGCGTAAATATTAGCATTCGGTTTAACCCTACCAGCTGTGTGGAGTTTAAACCGTCGGGTCATATCAGGTATGTTGTCAGTCAGGCAAAAGAACACTGACTGGCTTTTAGAAGCTTTTCTCTAAGTGGCGAAATCTCTAAATTTAGTATCTCAGAAAGTCGTGGCAAACTATGAAAAGTTTTCCGTAAATGCTGTTTGACCCAGGTCTGTGTGTACGCCTGAGTATTTCATTTAGTCACTTCAGCCCACTCCCTTGGCTGCTGTCTGCTTCTTTCACCCTCTTTCTCTTCTCCCGTTCCTTCTCCTTCTCTCAACATGTCTGTCACATCTCCTGCTTTTCCTCATCCCCTATCTATGACGCCTCGAACATCAAGCGGTGAGCAGAAATAGAAGAGTATGAAATATGAAACAAGCTTACATAAGAAAGATTCAGTCAGATGCAGAAAAGTTGAGCCGAGTTAAACATCTGCATAGAAGAAACAAAAATGAAAACACACATGCGGTACAATTGTACACCTACTATGCTGGCAGCCACTGGAGTCCTGCATCTATCTGAAGCTGACACTGTCACAACTTTGCTTCACTTTACGGAGATTAAATTTAGGAGAAGGAATTTCAAACCTGCTCTCTTCTCTGCGGTGGGATTTCAGGAAAATGTCTTTTTGTGTGTGTTACACGGATGTGTATTATAGGAAGTAGGCTACACAGTAAACTTTGTGGTTTCTTTGACAATGCAGCATTAATGGTGTTTAAGGTGAGAACAGCAGCTAAACAGAAGGATGATGTTTGCTATATCAGTGTGGCTTTCATAGAGATAACAGTGACAATGTTGTTACAGAAAACAAGACACCACTATCTGATCTGGAACTTGGCATTATGGATAAAAAAGCTTTCAGCATAGCAAGCAAATTCATAGCCTGATTTCAGCATATAGTGTGGTGCAGTTAATAAAAAATAAGCACATGGAATTGTTTGCTTTACGTCTGGCTTAGTCAAACACCTATCCAATCACATCCTATTGAGGCAAAACACCCGAGGCCCAGTCTACGAGGCAAGTTCACCATATTTTTTCATTACCTGGCTCGGCAAAGCCTGACAACCACAATCATGCTAAGTGGTGTCACGATGGTCGCTGTCAACTCGGCAAGTCAACCTAGGTTTTCCAACTGTACTTATGAAAAAATCGAATCCAGGCTAAAAGCAGCACAGCTTCTGCAGCCAAAGCCAGGAAGAAAATTTGGCAACAAATGTCTCTGCCTCGTCATGAACATCTGATTACAATTACAGCCGAGTACTCTATTAAATACACGTATTTCTTAGATGTATGCTTATTGTACGGGAGGCAATTTAGTCTTATTCTTTCAAATAAAACTCTGGGAGTAGGAACAAGTAAAGACCAAGTATAAACAGAATTCACAACAGCTTACTGTCAAATCACATGAGGTCAACAAGTGCATGGCTTTAATGCTTTAATCGGTCTCTGTTTTGGGATTATACTGCTATGTACGAAGGCTTATAAGACAAAGGGTTAGGGTTAGGGTCACGGTAAGGATAAGCAGGGTAAGGATAAGCAGCACCCCCCCCCACTGACAAGCTATATCAGTTGTACATTTGGTCGTCAAAGCATTATAATCCAGACTATTCATACACCAAGGTCCATGAGGTTCTCCAGGAATGTTGATGCCACTTTTCAGGAGATTTCAAGAGAACGTATGCTGCTGCAGAGCAAGTGAGGCAGGCAGCATCAGTTACCACGGTGACGCACCTCAGTGAAAAGTGAATCACGGTCATGATAGTGAAAACCCAGTAAGTTACCAAAACCCCCTTAATATCATGTCATAATACAGGCTCCTGTAAATTAGTCATAAATTAGCTGCCTGATGTGCAGTATTGCATGTTAACAACCTAATTAAGTCATTTATACTGGATCAGGGTTCCCACTCTTTTCCTGAAATTACTTTCCAGGACTTTTCCAGGACCTTTTCAGCTGCTACAGAGATAAGTTATCACGTCATACACTAATCCATTCTCCTGTCCCCCTCATTCTCTGGAAGTGTTCTTTTCTACAGTTGGAACGTGCATTTACCCAGATTGCTTCTCTGTTTATTACTCAGACATTTGATATGCAGTCTATGGCTATAATTTATCTATGAAAAATAATTATGGCAAATGTATCATAGAATAATGCAAACACACCCACAGATTACAGTTTAGCACTTCATTAGCCTGACAAACTGGAGTAACAACATTCAATTGGGCAATTCCCAACTCGACTTCCTCTTCTCTCTTACTTTTTCTCCTGCGTTTCCTCTAAAAATATTTGCATATTTCCAATAAATCACTGAAAAACTAGGCACACAAGGCAAAGGGAGGATAAACAAATAATTTTCCAGGATAACTTAACTGTTTCCAGGACATTGGACCTTTTTTCTAGTTTTCCATATGTTTTCCATGACTGGAAAATTGGTCAGTCATTTTCCAGGTTTTCCAGGACGCATGCAAACCCTGTTATAGTTCTAGACAGTTTTGTTTCCAGCGTGTTACAGACTGATGCTTTCTCACATTTCAATGCTGTTGAAGTGTCAACAGACAGGTCCAAAAGGTTCTGGAAAGGCACAAGTAAATCTGAGGACATAGTGGTCATGCAGTTTTACTTATATATTCATAGCCTTTGGGTGGTTACTTCAAAGCATCACTAAATCAGCTTTTGTAGCCCAAAAACCACCTACTTTATGTCAAGGTAGATACCGTGTCCTGACTGGAATAAGAGATTTACATCAGGTTTGATGCTATTTTAGTTTCTGAAAATGAAACTCACTTATTCACTAGTGCAAATACTTCTATGCTGCCGTCATATTTTGATGAAAAACTGTATAAAGAGCATAAATTCATAATGTTTTTTTTGTTTGTTTTTTTTTTTAGCTCTTATCAGCACCTACTGAATATTTGCATCCTACGGAGTCATTTTAACTCTCCGATGATCTTCCTTGTTGGTCTAAAATGGTTATAGAAGCCGACACAATTACATCCATAATTATAATTATATAAATCTATATAGATAGTGATTTTATTAAAGAAAAAGGACATTTTTCCTCTACATGTTGCCCTGCAAATATCAAATTAAATTCATCGTTTTGCAAACTATATCCTGTCATAGTAAATGAGAAACTATCAGCTCACTGCCAAAACATTTACACAGTTCTCCTTTGCCAACATGAAACAGAATGCTATGCAATCGTGCAAGTCATGAAAAGCAGCCAGACCGATAAATACAATGACTACAAATTTTAGTATCTCACAAAACAAATTATGGCTCCATCTCTCAAGTGTGTCAGTGATTTACATTTTATTTTCATACATTTGCAGCTGATACTTTACTAATCTCTTCAACAAGACGGTGTTCATTGTGTGTCTGCATTGTCTGTGGTTCTATGTGCATGAAGCATTGGAAGCATGGGTGACATTTTGAGGTAAGATCCATGACTGGGTTTGGCATATAATATCAAAAATGATTAGAACAAAACAAAATAGTAGAAGTAAACTACATGGGGTTAGGGTAAGGAAAAAAGGCTCAGGGGAATGAAATAAGAAAATATATGAGAAATACAACATGAATCTCTCAAACTCTGCTGTTTTGTGTGTGATTCATCAAACTTTGATGTTTGGACAATCACCCAACATCCTCCTTTTTAACTTTTTACCCACGTAACAATATCACCTTATCCATGTCATCAATTTTCAACATCTAAAGTCTTACCCCGGTGTCCATATGTTACTCTGCATGTTGAAAACTGACTCCGCAGAGGTACCCCAGGCATTGAACCAGCGGTAGCATGTGTTGACGTGGGAGTATGAATAGGCTCACACTGAAATCTGTAAACCTAACCCTTGGCCATCAAACATTTAAAGCTGTATCAAACTCATTTGTTCTAATGACATGGAAGGGAATTCTGCTTTCTATTTATCGTCTCCTTCTCAGTCATCATTACAGGACCTGAACCCTTGAGATTCTGCATCTAATTTTGTAAACTGTGGCACTAGACGCTCTTCCTGTAATCATCTGCGTATCCTTTTGACCTCCACAGATCAGTGTTTGTGTGGAGAGGGACGGTGTTTTCTTTACACTACAGTATGAACCTGATGGTGTGTGTGTGTGTGTGAGACGCTGTGTGCCTTTATCACAAGAGATACTCAACGTTTTCTGCATTTATTAAAGGGTATTTCCCCAATGTAAGCTGATGGTGATGCTCAAAACTATTTCCATCCCTTTTTCTTTTGTCTGAGGTACATTTACTTGTACCAGTTGTCATGTATACAGAAGGCTAACCAGCTCTTTTACATTTTGTAGGGGGTGGAAATTTGAAAAAATAGCCATTAGTCATTAAATTATTCATCATCACCTTTTGCTCTGTACATTGCCTTATTCTGTTTTTAACAAGCTAACAATTTAATTATAGTATGTGTAAAGCGCCTCTGCAGTAACCCCAACCCAGTCACAGTCAATGCAGACCGTAAAAAATAATAAACCCGAAACAAAAGTCTGCTTGTTTCATGTGGTTATTTTATATTTCCTCTGTGTTAACCGTGTAGACTCCTCATCCATACACATTTACGGCTTAAATAATGTGAAAATTCTTAGTCCCATTGCAGCATGGCTGTCAGGAATGCTCTGCAAAAACATCAAAGCCTCTGCAGCCCCATTTTCTTTTTACACCTCATCAATTCTGCTCCAAATTCCTCTTTTCTCTCTTCTCTCGCTCCAGTTTTAATTTGCCGTCTACTTACCCTCTGTGACAAAGATTACTCCACTTGAATTTGATCTGACACCACTCTCAGTATTATGACACACAGAGTGGTCAAAGTTGTAGCATACGTAATTTTGTCCTTAGTATATTAAAAGAATCCTCAATGTGGTAAATTATGCATCGAACCCAAAACTGAACAAATATTTCTTTTTCTATACATATTTACAATGTTGCTTATTCGTTTGGTGCTATAGAAAAGTATATCAGTGTTGACTCTTTAATGCATATTGATGCGGCCATTAAATTGAAACCCAGTAGCATGGAAATTGTGAAATCAGAGATAAAATTTAACACTGTGCTTTAATGAAGCTTCTGTAGGATTTCTCCATTTCCTTTTTAAAATACGCACATCTCATTTAGTCAAAGTTTTAGCGAGTGGGTGTCAAAAAGTCCTAACAAATTGTCTCTACAGTTTGATTTAGGTCTCATCAGATGGAGCTCGCCTGATGGCATGAGAGAGATTTAGAAGGATCATGAACCGTCTCCCAGCTCGCATTTTTAAAAACAATTGCTGCAGAAACAGTGAGTGTATGCTTGGATCTGATGGCTTCAAGTCTTTCTTACTGAAGTATCACCTTTTTAAACTGGCTTTTTTAAATTGGTATTAATCCGAAGAGGCAAAAATAAAACACGGTGTAAAACAAGAAAACAGTGGATGCTCCTTTAACTGAGATGTGACTTCAATATTGGGGTCATTAGAGGATTATTCCAGATGATGTGTGACCCGCTGACATCCACTTTAATACCATGTGACATGCTTCTTATTCAGGACTAGTCCAGAACTTAATTTCTCTTAAATTACATTCTTCCTATAGAATGTACTGTTGATATTCATTGCACCCAGTGGAGAAATACCCACTTTCTCCAGCTCTGTTATTACTATTGAACACTAGAAAGTCAATTCAGTACATCTCCTATACTTCATCAGGCTTTGTCGTGCTCCTCTGACTTGTTATCTGTGTGAACAATCATATTAAACATAAAATAAGCAGCATTTGTGTGTGCTGTGTGCTTATATTCCCATTGTTTTGGGAGTCTGTGTTGTGCTGGAACTTTATTTGCTCGGTAAACTTTAAGCCAGGAGTGTACAGTGTTGCTGCTGCAGAAGAGTAGAAGACATTAACCCATAAAGACCCAAACATCCACCATCTACCAAAATCATCTACTGATCTTTACTGTTTAACTCCTGTTGATCCATTAATCCTATCAGTTCATGTAAATAATTGGTGTAAAATACAGTTTGTCATCCTATCATGGTCATCAAATATGACCCCTTTTGACGTTCAGAGGCTCTGTAGTTACCGTGGAAACAGTGTCATCTTCCACAACACTGATTCACCCGTAAAACCCATGAAATTTGATCAATGACAGCAGAGGGAGACTTTTTCTTTATTTTCAGTAAATGATATATTTTGCTGAAAAAGTCACTTTTGCTTCATTTTTCTCTACTTTTGATGTAATAATCCTCAACTTTACATTGAGCTTTTATGAACGTTTATTTGCTTAGTAAATGAAATGTTGGAAAACACCTAGTTTTCACAGAAAATGAACACAAAATACAGAAGATAGTATCACAATAAAAAAAATAATTTGGAACCTGCAACAAATATCACACAGGGTCCTTAGGGGTGAAGCAGGGAGCATAAACATCACCTAGGATCTTAATTGATATTTTTTTGGCAAATGATGTACTTTTTCAGAGATCACATATATTGTTTCATTAAAACCATGAATAAGAATAAGGTCAAAACTTTCCCACTCAGTGAATGTTGGTTTTTAATGGCCCGTTTATGAGTGAAATGCAGTATTTTACAGTGTTGCGCATAGGCAGTGGACTAAACTATAGGCTGTGCGGCATTAATGTCAGTATCAGAAGTCACTAGACTGGTGAGTTAATGTCAATTAGTTTATAGCAATATTGTTGCATCTATCCACAATTACTTATATACATTTACATACAGACTTTATGTAAGATGTTGTTTTTGCTGGTGTTGTAGAAATAATGACAAACAGTGAGCCTAATGTACACAGATCCTTTAGAATCATCCTAGTATGAAAACATTATTACCTCCGCCAAGGAACAGCGGAGGTAATAATGTTTTCATCGGGGGTTTGTCTGTTTGTTTGTCTGTTAGCGAGATAACTCAAACACTTATGGATGGATTTTAATGACATTTTCAGGAAATGTTGATACTGGCACAAAGACAAGGAGCAAAAAATTATTACATTTTGGTGGTTATCGGGGTGGAGGGTGGGGGTTATAGCACTCCGGATGTAACGCGACCGACATTACCACCGAAGACTGAGGGGGTTGCACAGAATTTTGTCATTGACATAACATATAGTTTGATATCGATACTTATACAGACGGTCTCAGCCCCCCCACCCCCACCCCCAATTCACAATTCAGTTCAAAATGATGCTTTTGTTGTTTCTCATCAGATGACAAAAAAAAAAATCACACTGCCTAAGAATCCACAAATCAGAGAAAACTACTGAAAAACTTAGTCTGATTGTAACTTGTCTGTATTTTGTAAGAAGTGAGAAAATTATGACTCACATTGTGAATCATGGCTTTATCTCAAAGGACGTCTTCTGATCTTTTGGTCAAATTACTCAGGCCTCGCGTTACCCTTTGGAGTTTGGTGAAAAATACTTCACAGAGAAACATAATTTCACTGCGGCATTCAAATTTGCCATTACGTATACTTTGTAATAATTTTCAATACTGAAGATTTACATTTTGTTTACTCTTGAAAACATGATTAATACACAGTTATATTCCCTGCATCCCTTTTGCTTTTCCTTAAAGGTTTAGTTGAACCAAGGCTACGTGAATGGCCCTGCACATATGAGTGAGCCCATTAACTTTGTATTTTTTGCATTTCTTTGATGTCCTTCTCTTGCAGTCTTTGCAGAAACTAGCCTTCAATCTGACTTCAATCAATGCTGCACTTCAAGCTTCCACTTTGCTCCCTCTTGATCCCTCTCTCACGGTAACGTTGCCCTGTCCTACCCAAACAAGCTCCTAATGAGGCCAAACCTCAGTGTTTCACACACCGAAACACGTACAACACATCCACATGAGGACGTACTCATGCATGCACGCTCACACCCGATCAGTTCTCAGGGTGGTGTTGCAAACCCTTGTGGCTTTAGTGCAAATTCCCGTCTCCATCTGTCAATGTTTTACACATCTCACTCCCCATCTCTCCTTCTCGTCTCCTGCTCCCTTCATTTCCACCCCTCTCTCTGGGGAGATGGGCATGAATGTGCCTGTAGGTCTGAAGCCTCTGGAAAGTGGGACGACACAAATCAGAAGTAGGGGTGACACAGATAGGATGGACACCGTGACACAGCGAAGAGGCCCCCTGCCCTGCACCTACCCTTGTTTTTAATTCCTCTCGCTACGGTATTTTCCAGCGGTCTGCTCTCCACGGCCCGCGAGCAGCAGATGTTACGGAGTTAAGCTGTAATCGTTCCGCTTTAGCTGTAGGCGACAGCTGTGCTTATATATTCTAAAACAGCAGTATCGCCTTGACTGTACCTCCTCCCCTCTAGCTCAGAGACTGATAGTTATTGGACCGTGCATACATCTCTGAAAAAAACAAAAAACACTCTCTGCTCCAATACACTTGTGCCTTCAACGTTGTTCATTTGCATCGATCTTTCTGTCTGCCTGATGCGTCGCTTTCTTTTTGATCTCTTCAAATCATTCTTTTTCCACGACTTCTTTGTTCAATGCCATCAGTCTGACTTTATGCACAGTCTCCCTGCATATTTCAGTCTTTTGCCCCAGTGTCTCATCCCCATCCGGAGTTCTGTCTCTGTTTCCTAATTGGTCTGTCCATAATGCATAATGCCACTCTGTACACGAGCTCAGTGTCTCTCCAGCTTCCTACTATATGAAGGGAAATTGATTGGTTTATCCCCGATATCATGGTGACACACTCAATGAACATATTCAGGAGAATGGACTTCATTCAATATGGGCAAAACCCTGTCATGTGTCACTGTGTGTGCTCCTGTGTCAGAGAGAGAGAGAGAGAGAGAGAGAGAGAGAGAGAGAGAGAGAGAGAGAGAGAGAGAGAAACCGAGACGCCCGACAGAGTATCTGCAGTGGAGTTTGAAAGGCTAAAAATAATGCGGTACTTTTTTAGTTCTAGCCCATTCTATAATAGAAAGCAGCACCATGAACCTCCTTTTTTTCTGAGAACACTTCAGCACATTGAATATTTACCATGAGAGTATGCTGTGTTCAATTAGCAGTATGGTGAACTGAGCTGCTTCTATTTCTAGTCCAAAGGCAGTACAAGAAACTGAAGGTGCAGCGGGTCCAGTGTGTTTACTGTAATAAGCACCTGTGTGATGTCAAAAAATCCACTTTAATAATGTACGAGATTTGACTTGTTATTGCTTCATGCCCTCATCCTTCTCTTCTCCCCAGTGAATGCATGACCTTGGCACCTCAGCCAGGAGAGCACAGTCCTTTCATACCCATTGGCATTACCTAAAAAAAACATTCTGGAAATGCTTTTAAGGGATGCTATGGTGGCCAAGGGGTTTTTAAGGCGCTGATCGTGCAGTTGTACTCTTATTTGCATTCCACTGGGGACTTGTCTTGCATGTAATTTTGCTCTTTCTCACTTTTTCTGTCAGCTAATTACCTGCTCTGCATTGAAAAGCCCCTGAAAAACGAGTGACTTTCTTTGACATGTGGTCCCCTCTCAGTTTTTTGGTTGCAAATTTTTGCTAGCAATCATCTCATTGCATATTTACAGGCAGTGTAGGTCACTTTGGTCAACTTAATCCTTACAGCAGCACTGGTAACATGTTAAGTCTTAGCTATATTTTTAAATCACACCAGGTATTAAGTGGGATTTTGTGACTATATACTACATAGCAGAATTTCATAATATTTTGTCAAGGCTAGCAGAAATGTAATAGTTTTGGGACTGTGGGTTGGTGTCCAATATCCACTATGTAGTGAGGGATGCAGTGAAGTTGTGATCTCTCCCTGTTTTACAACACAAATTGTGTGTATTTTGTTGAAAGTTAGGGGGCTGTGGTAAAGCGCTCTTGCTTTCTAGTGCTATTGCAATCATATATCTTGGTTAGAAATGCTGCAGCATGATCCGTACTGGTTTTGTTTAGAATTTTATCTATGAGTTGTTTTGCTTGTGGAGACGTTAAGTGTTTTTCAGTGTAATTTTGATGCAATTCAAATAAGAGGCAGAGGTGCATTGTGAGGATACATAAATGTGTAATTATGACAATGATTAAAGTTTTGTTTTATGTGCATGTGATTAAATGTGTAGGTGTTGTTTATGGTCTTTTCTCCCACAAATCACATCGTATTAGGTTGGTACTGACAATATATTTTGCAAAAGAATACCATTTATGTTGATATGTTAATTAAATCATCATTATCCTTGCATTTCCAGCATAATCCTAGTATGTGCAAATGATGGTAATTGTTATGAAATCTACTTGCACCAGATACTGTGTTTGCAGCTGTTTGTGCTTATGTGCACACTTCTCTGTGAACGTGGACATGTGTGCTTTCTGTTTAGATATCAGTGGCTCATTTGGAAATAAAATCATGCTCACAGTTTGATAAGAAGATTATCGTGTCGTGAAACCATCTCATAATTAAAAAAACATACATGTGAATAATCTCTGCAGAACACATTTCATTAATGGAAGGAAACTGCTGTGTTTATGTAGAACATTTATAAAAATGCCACTTTCACTGCCACAAAGTAACAGTTCCTGAGAAAGCTGTCGATAAAAGGACATACTTGATATCAAAGAAAGTTGAAACTGAAACACAGCTCCGGTCCCTAAAATGAATGAAGTAATTATTTTTTTTGTGCTCCGATAGAAAAACGTTCAATTAAAAATGCAGGTCCGCGTGGATGGCAACAGCAGTGCATGAATCAGCTCGTACCAAGCAGGATTGATAAACAATAAGCTGTCAGGATGATAAAATATGCCTCTAAAGTAAAGCAAGGTAAGGTTGGCACAAATAGGCCAGTGCTCACAAACACAACTGCATGTGCACGTTCACACACACACACACACACACACACACACACACACACACACACACACACACACACACACACACACACACAC
>JAPTYQ010000007.1:22571094-22595942 GCA_029814465.1 Ostorhinchus cyanosoma
CACACACACACACACACACACACACACACACACACACACACACACACCCCTTGGGAAGTGATGAGACAGCTCTACTTTTGAATTGAAGCTGCCCATCTTTGGTTGGCCCATAAAATTCCCCTCAGAATCACAGGTCTGAACCGTAAAATTTCCCGTGATAAAGGGAATATATGACAGACCCCCCTCCCCTTCACTCCCACACACCCCTCTCCTCACTCTCTCTCTGGGAGATTGCTGTGGATGGCCCGTCCCCTTTGATGTGACTCGAGCGAGGGCTTAACTCTGCTCTGGCCTGGCTGACTGACTCCGATTCCAGAAGGTATTACCATGCTAACTCTTTAAGGTAAGCCTGTGCGCTGTCGCCTCTGGACCACAGGGGGCTCTGGGTTAACACGGTGGGATTGTAGTCGGTAGGGGAAATTGGGTTGTAGGGGGTGGGGTGGAGGTGTAAACCAGGCCAGGGAAACAGGATAAAAGATAATGAAGGGGCAGAGAGTTTGCGGGAGCAGCATCCTTGTGCTGGTCGTTATGGGTTTTAATCCTCTCTATCTACACTTTACCTTTGCTGAAATGTTCTTGTCATTATTAAAACTGCGTCCAAACAACTGGCAGCAGTAGGAGGGGATTTTAGAAGTGGATTACATGTTATTACCATCTTTTCTGGTGACATCTCAGGATGATTAAGTAGGAATTAAGTCCCTCCATCTCTGACTCTACCATTTTAGCAACATAATGCATTATATGCCCCGCATCCCACTTTTTGTTCCCATCAAAACAACTAAGTAATCTTTTTAGTGCACTGATGGCATGCACGTGAAACACAGTTATTACTTAAGGTGATCATCTTGACAAAAATGCGTTGTTGTTGTCGTTGGAAG
This sequence comes from Ostorhinchus cyanosoma, assembly GCA_029814465.1. Taxonomy (NCBI): domain Eukaryota; kingdom Metazoa; phylum Chordata; class Actinopteri; order Kurtiformes; family Apogonidae; genus Ostorhinchus; species Ostorhinchus cyanosoma. The sequence continues at coordinate 22,571,973 of JAPTYQ010000007.1, forward strand.
CAGCCTCACTCCTACGCACACAAACCAACAGCACACATGCACATGTGACTACACGAAAAACCTCTTCTCTGACTGTGTCTGGGGAGCTGCGTGTGAAATGACATTTGGAGAAGATGTAGCTGTCTTGATCTGTTGGCGAACAGAGCGTGTAAGGTCCCTCAGACTAGCAGAGGAGACAGATGGGAAGAAATGGGGCAGGTAGGAGCAGGCACAGGAAAACGCAGACCAAGACGCATCTTGAAAGGTGGGCGGGAACCCTGGCACTCTGCATTAATGTCACATTATTGTGGGTTAAAGTTCCTTTACGCCTGGGCGGTATTAAAACTGCAGTGATCGATATTTGTCACACCATTCAAGGTAATTATATTACAGCCAGATATCACAAATCACAAATTTGCCTCATGGGTCTCCAAATCTATCTATACAATATATAACACCCACAGTTTTTCGATCTTCAGAGTAAGAAAAAACTCTGCACAACAAATCTGTATGATACTATTTAAAATGAAAGCCAGCTCAGTTTGATATGTGCTGTTTCTACAGATATCAGCACCTATACTGTCTGTTTACTAGAACAATTTTGCTGGTGCACGTTTCTCCGAACCCATAGATGCGTACAATCTTAATGTTTCTGAAACAAAAATATGTATATCAGTGTTAAAAAATTATGATTTTAGCTTTACAAGGAAAAAATAATACCTAATAGCCATGTCTCTCACAAATGGAAGCATTATTAAACATTTTATGGTTAAGTGTATGTACTGAAAGCACTTAATCACTGTTCGGAAAAGATATCAGTGCATGGAGTGGTGCTGAAAAAAGTTTGAAAAAAAGATGTATTTATTTTAAAAATTGCACTAAACCATGACATGTTCTGACTTATAACCAAATAATGTGAACTTCAGTCTCCAATGTGTTGGTGTTTAAATTCAGCATCAGCCCAAAACCTGTTAAGAGGTAAAAATATCAAACAATGCCATAATAAATGACAAAGATTATTTTCCTACTTGTAACAACACATATATTTTTCTTCAGTATTCTCCCTCTCCATCTTTAAAACAATTCTGTCCATATGGCTTAATAAGGAAAAGGTGCGATAACCAGTTCAAACCCTCAGGATAAACCATTAATTCTGGTGGATTTTAAACTGTGGACATTGTGGACCTTTAGATAATAGTGGACGTAGCAGATGAAGAAGCTTTAGTCTGACAGGAAGTTGAGCAGCAGGAACAAGTAACAAAGCTGAAAGCACAGTAAAGAACATTTTCCCTACAAAAAGATCTTATCAGCTGATCCAATAACTGTCTTAATCACCACTTCTGACCCTCTGTGACTGGGCTGTATTTACCTGCAGAGACCTGCTCATTTTCAGCCGTCTTCTTCTGCTCTGTTCAGAGCATCCATAGGTGTGGACCTTTGCATGTCTTGTCAATAACAGTATCATGCAGAAAATGCAAGTGGAAAAACATAAAACAAAGTGGCTCCAGTTTCACAGCTCATCTACATCGCATCTACGTCTAGAACATTTCCAGTTTTGTGAAGGCATGGGTGTGTTTATTTGGGGTTTTACAAAGCCACTGCTTTGACAGTATCCGGAAAAAACATTGTATTTTTCTATTTTCACAGCTTTTTATCTTGCTATCGGCAGTCACTCTCTTAATGTGGTCTCGTGCTCCCTCGACCATTGCTGCTTTACTCCTTATTCATGGGGGGGAAGAGGAGGAGTCAAGATTGAACAGCTGTGTTTACATACGGGTGAGAAAGGCTACATGCTTTGCCAATGAGATAACGTTCGAAGTGTTGTTCTGAGTTTCTGTGGTGCTTTCTTTATATTATACAGATTTCATAATAAATGGACTGAACTTATTTAGATTTTATACCCAAGGCGCTTCACAAAGCCTCACATTCACCCATTCACACACACACTCATACAGCAGTACGCAGCTGCCACCATGCGGGGTGCTGCCAGACACTACTGGGATCAGTTTAGGGTTCAGTGTCTTGCCCAGGGACACTTCGACATGTGGTCAGTTGCAGCCAGGATTTGAACCGCCAACCCTTTGATTATTGGACGACCCATTCTACCAACTGATCCACCGCCTACATATGTGCATCTTCTAAACTTGTCTGCGCTAACTGCAATCTCAGGTCATGCACTAAATTATGTCTGTGTAATATGACGTTAGTTATCTTTATTTATTTATTTTTGTGGAAGGTGTTTTAAAAATTTACATTTGCTAATGTTAATGTCACTTGCTAATGCTAATGCAAGGCAATGTGTGTGCATAACAATGGGTAAAGTGCAGAGACCAATAATAAAGTGGGTTAACTTTATTATTAACCTTTAGCTTATGTGTGGAGGAGAGGCCCAAACAGAGAGAAAAATGTGCGTACCCATGTTACTGTGGGCGCAACATCTATGTGTGTCCATGGATTCAAGAAACATATGCCACTTTTCTACCACATACCGGCTCGACTCGACTCAGGTGCCAGGTACTATTCTTGGAGGCCGTTTCCATTACAGCAGGGGTATCCAATCGTGGTCCTCGAGGGCCGGTATCCTGCATGTTTCAGAGGTATCCCTCTTCCAACACACCTGACAGTCGTTCTCAGGTTCTGCAGAGCTTGATCATAGGCTTATCATTTAAATCAGGTGTGTTGGAAAAGGGATACATCTAAAACATGCAGGATACCGGCTATACCAGGATTGGACACCCCTGCATTACACGATACTGCCTTTAGAGTACCTGGCCGTCATAGTGACCATGCGTGTGACATCTGCTCAGAGAGTTGCTAATGTCAAGCTCACACTGAATCTTTTCAACAGCCACCAAGGACAGAAATGTTTGAACCTCCTCGACCGACCATGGTGTCGTTTTGCAGGCTGTCATCATGGATTAGCCTACCGCTATATTTACTGTAAACTTCCAAATCTTTTTTTTTTTTTAAATGGTGGGTCGCGCATTGATGATGCAATGACACAGAAACACCTCTCTGACCAATCAGTGGTCAGCAGTGTTTACACGTCACATTTTAGTACCTCTTCTACTGATTTGGAACACTGGCCGAGCAAGTACTAAAAAAATAATACCTGGCACTAGATTCCAGGTTCTTTTACAAAATGGAAATGAGTCGAGTTGGTACTTTGAAGTGGAAATGCAGAAATACAGTAGCAACATTTTATTCAATCGGTTAGGTTGTATTTTTATATTATCAAAGGTTCAAATGACTAAGTATGTAAAATAAGCCATTCATGACAAATCCACAATGAATTATCGCAGTATTTGTTTAAGTGACAGTTGTATGTTGTGTCATTGATAAGACAGAAAACAGGTAGTTATTAGCTATGAACACAGCTCACTGAGCAGCTATAGAGCAAATATTAGACATCCATTCACCAGATGGCCCGAAAGATCTCCAAATGTTCCTTTCTGTCTGTTGTGTAAATAGAGAAATATTTGTTAACAGGGTATATCTACTTAAAACATGATATGTCAGTGTTAACAGCTTGTGTTACACAGGGTTTAAATGACAACTGACAGGGTCTGTTGGAGCCTCTACCAGTTCATATCTACCTTCATTGTGTGTTGTGCAAAACAATAGCCTTTTGTTCTTCTTGTAGCTGACAAACCCCTAAATTAATCTGGACTTTGCAGCACTACAGCACTTCCTGTGAGTTGTCCATATCAGTTAGGTTTTGCAAGTTCATAGTCAATGAATGTCTGTGTCGTCGCTTCTGTTCAGTGCATTGTACGAGATCAGATCGATGGGCGCTGACTGATTACGTTAGGTAGAAAACTTGCAGCACCAATACATCTCAGCAATAAAATATGTTTATGTTACAGTAATAGCCAGGTTTAATATTCATGTATCAGCGATCCTCCCTTTGGCCTGGATTCATTCTCAGACAGTGTAAAGATGAAGCATGACCTGTCTTTAAAATATAGACAAATGTACTCATCTCACTTGCCCTAAATCTTGAGCAATGCAGTGCAAATCTGCCCAGGGGATAGATGATTTGCTCTGAGAGTCATTTCCTGATGTGGTGTTAGTCATAGATATTCAGAGGGAGAGAAGGAAAGGCGTAAGTAGACAGACAGACAGACAGACAGACTGATAGTGCGGATAGATCAGACTCCTTGTTCGTATCTATGCAGGTGCTGAAAGTCTGTCAGAAGTTATTGTCTGCTAAATACTGTACTGCATTTTGTGCGGTTGCATACTCCTCTTGCCATTACAAGATGGATTGCAGTCGTATCGATCTGGCTGGCTGAGAAATCGACCTAAAACATGTTTGACATTATCTTCCCCTCGCTCCTGTTCTATCTCTTTCACATTACAGCCTTGGTCCTTTTCGTCATTCAACACTGTAGGCCATTTTCCTTCACCTCAGCTACACACCTTCTTTTACAAATCACTCTCTCACCTTTCCTCTTCCATGTTATCACCCGTGATGCCATTACTCTTTTCTTCAGCTTCTACCTTCCACCCTAACCTCATCTGTCAAGGCTTTTCCTCAGTTCACTTCTTGCTCCTCTTCTTGTATCTCACACCTTTGTTGTTTTGTTTTTTTTATCAAACTCCCATTCTGCTCCTTTTCATCTCCTGAAAATCCCATCATCACCTTTACTTTTTCGTTCATGCATGTGTATCTCCTTCTACCTTCTTCACTTATTCCTCAAAATCTCAAGCATCTGCCTCCACTGTCCATCTTCCTTCAATATTCCTGCACTCTTCCCTCAACTTTTTTTTCTGACTTTGTGCTTGTGACCATCTTTACCCTCACCACTTGCTTGTTCTTTTTTTACACTCTCACCTCATCCTCCCTCCCCCTCCAACCCTCCTTCCCTCTTTCCCTCCCAGGGTGATTAAGTGATGGTTGGGCTGGCACAGCTGGTGTAGCCGGGCAGGCAGCCCATCTTCATGACAGCTGTGCTGCAGTGTAGCTGCCCCATCCTTATTGGGGCAGTAGCACTGTAGTAACCATAATAACAACAGCGGTCGTACAGGCTTTTTGGGACTTACTGTATTATTAGGTAGGCCCACATCTGTTGTGTGCTTGTTTTTGTTAGGTCATTATATCACTACATAACAGGTGTAAGCAGAGGTGTTAAAAATGTTGCCCTGTGTCCCCTCATCCACTGTCCCATGGTATTTTCCTCTCATTTTTACACATCGTAACTGTGTTACAGCATTTCCTTTAAGCTTTTATATGTAAGGTCTGCACAATTGTGTGTTTTGCATGAAGTTTGTGTCCAATTCAATTAAATTTAATTTATATATGACTCAACATCTGTAAAAATAAATGAATAAATAAATAAAATACCCTCTGTACTTTAATGCATGATTTAACCCTTTATAGGAGACTCACATAGTCTGAAATTCAACATTTTAACCTCGATGTGTTATTAGAGGACATAAAAAGACTTTATTTTGTGAAATTTTTCAAAACATTTTGTTGTTATGTAGAAAATCAAGGTCACCGAAGTTACCATATTGGGTTCCTTGCCCATAAGTGGCAAAAAAATAAATAAATAAATCCATGAAGTACAGAAAAACCCACACAAGGTGAGAGGAACATGAATATTAGAACATCACTTTTAGAACATCACAAGAACATAAGTGCTGATCCAGACACCTGTCATCATCCACAGCATCCCTTTAAACATCATTCTTTACATTAGTACCATTACTTCATGGTCCCTAACAAAGCAGGTCCACTCACTGTTCATGCAGAGGTGGATCTTACAGACCCTGGAGACCACATTGGACCTGAGAGTTTTGACTCTCTGTCCTCACTGTCACTGTCTTGTAATCTGTGCAGAAATTACCAAAATAGTCACTTGCCTGATAAAAGGTAAAGAAAGGGAAAAACTCCCATAAAGAGCCTGTGTTGTGCCAGGAGCTGAACATTCATTGGCATTAGCTGACTTTATTCCTAAGCTACCATTGTATACTGTTCAGCTGCAGAGGAGCTGAAGAGAATCAGTGAAGAACTGGAGAGCAAAAGTGAAGATTCCCCCCAAACCTCGACACTGAAAGTAGACAGCAGGTGGCCTTTAGCTAATGGCAGAAAAAAAGATAACATTCCTGAAAATAGACTCCTACACAACTTTCACGTGAGCATAGGGGCATGCATGAGCACCTTTAACAGCACCTGTGAATATTCAGTGGCCCCGGTCATGACTCCATTTGAATATATTTGCATTTGTCTGCATTGCGATGTATCTTGGATTCAAGAAAGGCACACATCTGTCCATTGTCCTTGCCGCCATTCCATTGTGCTTTCCTCTCTTTCACAAATCTAGTGTGAAAGAGGTTTCTTATTTAACACCACTTCACAGCTTCCATTTTCTCACACCTGCATAACCACATGTGTGTCTCACGTTGAGTGGACTAAAGCGATATTAGCTTATGTGCTAGAGGTGCCATCTGTTTATCTGTGCATCAGAAAAAAAAATCTGCCTTAAAACTTATCACTTCCTAACTTACCCTGGTTCACAGGGAGGTCACACGAAATGGAGAAAGCACAAAGAGTTGAAGGTGGACTGACTCATGAGCGAGCAGAAACATCTGAGGTAAGCACCATTCTCCAAGCTGTAATTGAATTGTGCCAAGATGATGGCGCTACAACTCAGTTATGAGCTTGGTGGCCTGTGCGAAACTCACTCTTAGTCACAAGCTGTTGTCTCCTTGGCTGTGGTTTTCCTCTTTTCCGCTCACTTGTGCATCATCAGTTTTAGGTCATGATGACAGCTTAAGAAGATTAATAAAGTCCTGGTTAAAGGGGAGAGCAAGTTCAGAGGGTGCACTGTGGATGTCTTCACCCGTCTTCAGTCTAACTGCTGTAATACTCCGTTTTAAGTGTGTGCTGAGCGTGTCCTGGTGTCTGCGTTACAGTAATCATCCTCTAACAGACCCTAACCTTCAGCATTAACAGTGCTGACACTCTGTGACACAGATGCTGCAGGGACAGGTCGCCCATAAACACCACTTACATGGGACAGGAGCACACTCATAAAGCAGCTTTATCAACAATGGCTATACTGTCTTGACACTTTTATTTAAAGCTTACTATATTTAATGTTGTCTCTTAGTGAGTGAACATACTGGTGCATTTTTATGATATCCACCTGGGATTATGTTTCCATAATTCAAAAGCAAATGTACTGTACAACTGTTAACATCCCATAAATGAGAGGTTTCTTCTCTAGCCAAGATCCAGCATTTAAGTGATTACTGACATAAAATCAAAGCGTACAACATAAAAGGAAAAACCTACTATGGATTATTACAGGCTCTATCTCGAGCCCACAACTCACAAATCATCTCTGTTTTGTTGAACACAGACCTAACAGGGAAAATATTACAGTTAGTCGTAGAGTGTAATGAGCTTTGAATTTATTTCCTTTACATGTTAGAGCTCATGGTACACACTATAAAGAACAAATGTAATGATAGTGCGCTGTTGTACATTACAATTTTAATATGCAGGGACAAATCTACTAAAACCCTTTTATGAATCAGCCCGTCGCTTATCTATAAAATATCAGTATTAGTGCACAAAAGAGTGTTGTAATTTTTAGAGCGAAACATGAAATTCTGTAATCCCTTGTGATAAACGACTGTTCGAAGCATTAGGTTATTGCATGTTAACCGACAAATGATGGGTTTTTGGCATGAAATTAAATCATGCACCCACATCACATATGTACAATCCATATAATACTGATTTATTTGATAATTACAGTTTACAATTACATTTATAGATTTCCCAACTCTGTAAAAGTTCATTTCTGTTAACTTTTTTAGTTGCGCTCCAGAAAACCTTCAAACTTGATCCAATAATAAGGCGTCCTGGGATTCATCTGTACAGTGTCCCCAGCTGAGGATCTGATTGTTATGTAAGACATGCAAACACACACACACACACACACACGTGAATACACAAGTGCATGTAATGCTCATACACAAACACACAAGAGGCACTGTGTAACTGAGACTCAGAGCGAAGACGCAAACAAGCTGTGGCAGCAGACAAACAACACTTTTTCAGATCCCTCATCTCCTGTTCTCTCACATCACTCCATCTTTACCTCCTCTCGTCACTCTGAAGCACACATCAAACAACGACTCCCACAAGATTCAGCCTTCTTCTAATTTCAGTCATTTCATGCGTCAGTGTCTTTGTGAACCTACAGTCTATGTGGGCTTTGCAAAATGAAGTCATTTTTGGCTTTTCTTTATTAGTGGAAGAGCTAATTTAGGAATTCATCGGACCCCCCTGGTGGGTCTGGTGAATGTGGGTGGGGACACAAAATACTTGTTAAAACAATGCTGTTAAACTCAGGAAAGAAACACACATACAGTTAGTGAGTCCAGTAGCAGAGGTAAAGCTACGCATCGTTTTCATCTGTGAATCTGTTGTGTATTCCTTTAAGGCACTATACGGAACATTCCCACATGTCCATTTGTATTTTTATATCATGTTTGTGTTGGATTAACTGGCTTCTTGCTTCATCCATAGTAGCTCCCATAATACGCTGAATTCTTCGCACAGGACTCCAGCAGGAATCCTAACCATCTTTCCTGTCTTTTTCAGTGCCAAAGTATGTAACAGTAGACATCAGGTGGTTTTCCATCCTAATGTATCCCAAATGTAAAGTGAATTTTCCAAGCATGTGTATATGGAAATGAATACACAGAGCCGGGTGGTTTTAAACTTAGGGTTTAATAGAGTAACGTACTGCGTCAGCTGTTGAGGGGCTGAAGCTTGTTGTTGTTTTCTGGAGAGATCGTGTTTTAACAGAAATTATAAGGAAGTCAGATCAGATTTTAAACCAACTTCAGCACTGTTCGGGCATTACTGGGGAAAACTGGTGGCTCACTTTAAACTAATTTCTACCTGCTTTCTTATCAGCACTGTAGCATGAAACCTTATTAGCCACTGCTAAGGCTCATTAGCTTCTCCTAATTAATTTCTTTGAACTTGTAAAACTTAGGCTTTTCTTTTTCCTGACGATGCGACATCTTAATGAGATAAAAAAAAAAAAAAACAATAATAATTTAATAGTATGTATATGTGTGTGTGTTTGTGTATATATATTTTAATTCTTATTTTTAAACTTATTTTTATTATTATTATTAAGAAAGTAATTAACTTGAGCAGTGGTGACTAATCCATAAGTGCCACCCCACTTAAAATTACTTGGAGAAAATGTTATTAACCCATAAAGACCTAAACATCCACCATCAACCTAAACCATCTAGTGATCTAAAATATTTAATACCTGTTGACCTATTAATCCTATCAATACTTGTAAATAACTGCTGTAAAATACAGTTTGTCTTCTTTTCATAGTCATCAGATACGACTCATTTGAACGTTCAGAGGCTCCGTAGTGAACATGGAAACACCGTCATCTTCTAAAACACTGATTTACCAGTAAAACCCATGGAGTTGGATCAATGACAGTGGATGGAGATGCTTGATTTTATGTTCAGCTTATGTTGCTGTTTTACTAAAAAGTCACGTTTTCTCTGTTTTTAATATAACAACTCTCAACTTAAATCTGAGCTTTTATGAACATCTACATGATCAGTAAAATAAATATAGGAAAATACCTGATTTATACCCTATAAAATACAAAATGCAGAGGATAATATAAATAAATGGTGCTAAAGAGCATTTCATTACGGAACTACCACTAAAGTAGCACTACGTTTTTTAACTGTATTTGTTTAATTTCTGCTTGAATATTCACTTCCTGGTTGTAAGGTATGGGCAGAACAAGAGTGTATGTGCTTCTGAAAATGTTTGCTGAACAGGTGGTATGAGGTCATGCTCTCATTGGAGGAACAGAATCAGATTTTTTGTTTGTTTGCTTTCTTGTTCTTATGCGATTGGGTAATTTTCACTAAGTTGCCAAATAGCCATGAGCAAGATACAGACACTTTCAGGACTCAAGAGTGAACATAAAGCAGACAATTTACCTGTTTCAAATGTCACAGGTAACTAATTTAGTCTTATTCAGCTTGTTAAGCCTTTGTTTAGTCTCCTCTGCTTCTGTGTTTTACCCTGTGACTGTAATTTGATGGAGTACAGGACCGAACAGCAACACCTCTTGGCTATTCAGTTGCTGAGATAACGTTGGGCCTGATTAAAGTAGTTGGTCTGGGTTGGAGTCGTTTGACTGTGGGGAAGAGTTCACATGTTCTTATTCACTTCTAGTCTTGTTTAGCTCCACCTGCTATTGAACTTGAGCCAAAGAAAAAAGTTTTGAGTGGAAAAATAGCATTTGCACCTAAACGTTAGTGCACTTTGGGAAATAATTGTCAACCAGTGCTGGGATAAATTCAGCAATTGCATAAAGTCTCTAAATAGCATTTATTTAGCCATGTGATTAATTGGTCTATCGGTAGTCAAAACAAAGAATTTCTGTTTTAAATTATCTAGGTGACCTTTGTTACATGGCATTTGTAATCACATAAAGATGGTGTAGGTGTCCAAATATTTTATGCACTTGTAATTAAGAGTGTATCGTCTTTAAAAAGCAGTAACTCTAAGTGTAAGCACCAGTCAGAGGCAGATGGGCTCGTTAATGCAGTGATGTAGTTATGTAAGACCTGCTACTGCTGCCGCTCCTGTCTGTCTATACCGCAGTACATGGGCGGGGGGGAACTGGAGGGTGGGGGGTGTAAAAGAGAGCTTGTGAGTAAGTCTACATGTGTCTCTGTTTCTGTGATTATGTATGTACAGACCCACACATGTGTTGGAGTGTCAATGAGCGCTGTGGGACAGATGGGGATTGATGTGGTAAATCAGGGGGAATTGACTTGTTGTCCTGGGTTTGATGAACTCTTCTCCCTCTTTAACCCATCTCCTTCAATTCCCCACATGCTGGGTAACAGCCAATACAGACTCTAAACACTTTACTGCACACACACAGCCAACACACACACACACAGAAAGAGAGAGAGAGAGACAGAGAGAGAGACAGAGAGAGAGAGAGAAAAGCAGAGAACTTCAGAAGCTACGGGAACAAATAAAAGAAAAGAGGCTGTAAGGCAGTTTCTGTACATGCATATTAATACACCAATACATTTTGGGATGCTCCAGCACCCCATTTGAGATTTCTTACAGGCAGTAGACTAAACAACATAAATAATATATACAAAAATCACTTTAACGACGAAGCAAATGAATCACAGTTAACAAACACTGATGGATAATATGAGATTGACTGTCAGTTTGATGCATTTGGTAACTTTAAATGAGCACAGGGGATCAGATCTTTAATGTGAGTATTTTTAAAGTATAATGAGAACAATAAAGCATAATGAAGGGGGAATATATCTCTGCAGTCTAAAGTGCAGGTTCATCAGTCAAAAATATAACTGCTAAATGATGTATTATTTCAAAACAAAAACAGTAAAAAAGAATTAAGAAAAAAAAAACACCCACTTGCCTTCGCTCAACAGTACTGTGACGTGACGTGACTAGTATACATGTATGCAATTAGACACCTTATACACACAGCTATCACAGCCTCTGCTCCCCTGGAAAAAAAGCAAGATTTGCTCCCATTCAGCCACAACTTTACTGAGGTCAGTCGCTGATGTTGCGTTATGAGACCTGGCGGCCACTCAGTGTTCCAGCCGATCCCAAAGGGGCAGAACGGGGTTGAGGTCATGGCTGCATGTAGTCAGTCAATTTATTGACACAAAACTAAAAACCTTTCTTTACAGCCTTGACTTTATGTGTGGGACGCTCGTTCTTTTAATACTAGAATTACAACAGTATGAAATTTTCACAGTATGATAAATGTCTCAGGAAATACCACATTTTTACCGTATCACAGTAATTATTCTCATTAATTTCAATGACTCTTAAAGGAGTGCATGAAAAGCATAGTAAGTTTAATTATATAGGAATCTGTACCGCTCTTATTTGAACAAAAGAAATAAGGAGGGAGGGTTTAGGACCTATGGAAAACTACTCTATCTTTAGAAGTCAAACAAATCATAAATCGAGGAGAAAAAAAAAAATGATAGGTGAGATTCTCTGGTGAATGTTTGTCTTTGCCATAGATAAGCAGATAGGCACTATTATCATATCATTTTTGTATCATTCTGGTTCCGATCTTTATTGCTGGAAGATTTTGTTTGTAATTGGTCTAATGATTAATTAAAAAAAAAAAAGAAATCAAGTAGTGAATAATGCTGTTATGGATCCTGGAAATGTAGATAAATGTGCTTCTCTTTAGGTAGTGTAATGTGAGTGGACTACACTATCCCTCGAAAACAACCTTAGAATAAAAACAGAAATAAATAAAAATCTGGAAAAGAACAGGAGAATCCATATACTGTTAGATATATAGAGTAGCCTATATTATCAGACCTTAACAAGTAGTCTAAGTAATATCAAAATGACAGCATGGTCAAGTGCTGTATTCAGAGCTGGAGGAGATGCAATTTTTGATAAACATAAAAAAAAATACTAAAAAAAAAAAGAAATCTGTTTGGAAAACACATCTGTTTGGAATATATCCCAGCAGCAGATTTTTTTTTTTTACAGTGAAAATGAAATGAAAATCACTGTTCCCACTGACATCATGACTCATGGCAACTGCAGCATCTGTCAAAATAATTACAATATGATTTTTTTTTTGCATATGGTTCAGGATGTTTGAAACTCTGCCACTTGGGAATCTGTGTGATGTTGATGTGTTTGGTTAAAATGTTGTTTACCTACCGTAGACACCAAGACTAAACATGAATTTGCATGTGATAACTGGGCTGCAGCAGTACGGAAGCATGTTAAATACCTTATCCTATTTACTTATTTTTCTGTCTCCGCAAGTTCCGTTTCCATGGTAATATCCAGCGTATCAAATGTATTTACGTTTGCAAGGTTGTTCATCAGAAGAACAATATGGATATCTACAGCTTATCTAGACTAAAACCAGGAATAGAAGCTGTTGGCTGCAACGCTGTACATATATGCAGACAGTCCGACAGACAATGTGAGTGCGCATGTATCAAGATAACTAGGATATGAAAGAGTAGAGGATAAGATAAAAAAAAAAAAAATTAAAGCTGGAGAGTTAATGTGAAGAAAGGGGAGAGAGAGAGGGAGTGAAAGGATGGACTGAGCTGTGTGATCTGCTGCAAGGAAAGCAGCAAACCCATACTGCTGAGAGCTGTGGACCCCAAACGCCTTATCGGAAACCAAAACAGCTATCAATTATTCAACAGGTACAGAGCGAACCAGCTACAGAGGAGAAGACATGGGAGGAGAGGAGATTTGAGCCGAGAGAAGAGGGAGAGGAGATATATCCTGCATGGGAGTTAGACATAAAGGATTAAAAAAATTTTTCATGATTGTGTTCAGAAAGCTGCCGTGTGATGTGCACTCATCTATACTGTGGTTATTACATTTTGACACCTAATGCATCGGCAGCTATGAGGAAATATGGGACTGTGAGCGAGGGGCAGGTACTTGACATGACAAGCTTACAGTTTTAAGGAAGAGTTTAACAATCATAGGACTCTATCCAGGCATAAGACATGAAGATCAATACCTCTCTTATGTCTATGCACAAGTGCTCTGTTGGAATGGCTATGGCCCAACTAAAAACTACGCCTGTCAACAAATCTAAAAACAATTTAAGAGAGTGGGGTCAGCATAAGGTAATTTTAGAAGTTGCTCCGGCACTTTAAATCGTATCCAATGATCATCATCAGCAGATGCAGTCTGCTTGTAATTCTCTGTTTTTTTCCAACTTTTTCTGAGTCTTTTAAGTACTTTTCTTTCATGTTGACTTAAAAGCTGTGGTCTAAAGTTTGTTCATTCATTCTGGAAAATGCAAAATGATCTTCCATCATGGCTGATGTGGTACAAGTAGCTGTTTTGGAGATGTTTTATGTTTTTATTTAGATCATATTGGCCAGAACGCACGGGTGACACGGCCCAAATCTACCATGGTTTATGTAATTTTATGGTAAATAATGGCAATAAAGTAATTGTTCTGTAAATTCAATTAAGAAGTAGTTTAAAAAACATATAATACTCCATCACCTTGATTATTTTCTATGTTCTTTCCTATTATCTATTCACAGTCACAGTCACTCTCCTCCATGTTTGTTTGTATTGCCTTCATGCAATTATCCTGTCTGCATCTGTGCTGCGTGGAAGAATACAAAGCAGACAATGACCAAATATTGCGGCAAAGAGTGTAATGCTCTACTGATAGAAACAATGGAGCTTAGTATAAATGGATATATGTTTTTTTTTTTTTATTATAACAGTGTGTATATCTGTTATGATAGATGTGACCACCTGCAGTTCCATCACAATTGAAAGTCCAAAAACATTAAATTGTTGGTTGCAAAGTTTTTACATTTTTGATGATATGCAGATGAATTAAGCACTTTGTTTAAACAGCTTTTGGTGTGTTGCTCATATTTTTTTTGGACACATTCAGGCCTGCTGTTTCCAGTCTTTGTGATACACTAGACTTCCATCTTCAGCTCCTGCTCTGTAACTAAAACACAGACACAAGAACGAAATCAATCACTTTATCTCACTCTCAGAAGGAAAGCAATAGGCCGTTTTCCCCAAAATATTCAACAATTCCTTTAAGTTTTTATAGGTTATGGCTGATAAAATAAATACGACATGCCAACATTAAAATGAATAATAGCTGCGCATTCAGTTCAGCCAGCAAATGAGGCCGCCGCTGCTGCTGCAAGTGATTGGTTTGTCCAACTGTCTCTCCCTCGGCACTCGCCAACACTGAGCTCACTCACTCTGAAATAGAAAAATACCAAAGTTTTTGAGCCAGGCCCACATATTGCACACAGAAAACAGACAATCAGCCTCCCCTCAGTTCAGTTTTCATTCTCTGTTGGCTCCGTCTCTCCCTCTCTTTCTCTATGTACATTCTTTTTCTCCATAAGGTGAAGGCTGTTTCTAAATAATTCCCCCTGTGTCTGTCTGTCTCTGGACGTCTGCATCAGCATCTGGTGTACAGTATAATGAATCTGACATTTACACAGAAGAATCCTGAAGTTCACACATACACACAACATCCCTATCATCACCATGTTCTGGGTATGTTAACACACACGGTGGTATTTCTTTTATCCCACAACTTTCTCGTTCTTCTACACCTGCGCAATGCTGTCTTTATGTCCCATCGTGTCTTACACACTATCACTGACACACACACACACACACACACACACACACACACACATAACTAGCCCTAGCTGTTGCTATGTGAACCTGCAATCAGAGGCCTCCACAGGGCTCCTCGTAGGGAGTAATGTCTCATTTGATTGGGCACTCTATTCGCATAGGACCTTCCTGCTGTGTGTGCAAGCTGGCTCTCAAGGTGAACCACAGAGTTTCATAAGCAAATTAGTGCACCATATTTACAAACAATTCAGCAACAATTTTGTAGCATAGTGAGAGTCTAATTAGAGGAAATTGAGGCATAAACCTTTTACTTATTGTTCATCTTGTGCTTTTTGCACAGTGTTTGGGTTGGTACATATGAAAATAGTGCAGAGTAGTGTGTTTTTCTCTGTGCTAAAACAATGTGTCCATACTTAAAGATGAATATGTGATAAGGTTTTGTTTGGCAGGAAAGTTGGAACAAAACACACCTAAGGCCATTATAAAATGTCATTTCATGGTCTGTACGACATAATTTCTGGCACTTGTTTATTTAGCATCAAAACAATTGCCGCTCATTAAGTGTTTCATAGTGTTTTTTTTCTTTGTGTTTCACCAGTTTTGGGGCTCGGAGCTGTAAAACATAATTTGTTGTAATTATTTTAAGGCATTTAAACACGCCTTATCGATTTTGAATGCTGCACACGTTCCAGACAATTGTTGTGGAACTTAATGATAAAATAAGCTTCAGCAGGCAGACTGCACTGAGCGCAGGATCCCACAGAAGAAAGGACTCTGTGAGTGACCTTGAGATCAGGCAGGAGGAGCAGTTGCAAAGGTCATTGATATGCACAGCCACTGCATGGACACTGGTGCTGTGTGGCAGAGCGTGCAGTGGTGCGATCCTCCCCATTCTCCGCTGTGACTTACATTAGAGATGTAATTGATTTTCATATGAATTTCATTCCAGTCATCAAGTCCCAATCCCAAGATGATTTAGTTCACTAATATAATATAACCACAGATAGCATCACATCATCTATATTGTGTCCTAATCTGTAAAATCTGTCCAGTGCCTCAGGATGTCAGTATTGCAAGAACAAATTTGGATCAATCTGAGCACTCAATTACCCCACCATTTGGTGCTTCATGACCCGAATAAACATTTTGTCACTAATCCATATGTTATTATCATCCACCAAGGCGATCATAGATGCTTGTCAACACACGGCAACACAAAAGAGCAACAGCAGCTTCTAATTGTTTGACTGTAGACATGACAACAGCCTGAAGGCAAAATGCACGTGTAACAACACAACTGTCAGCTCAGAGAGACAAAGTGAAGATGTGACATTTGCTATAGTTCTATCAGATACAGTGGATGATACAATGCTTAAAACAGAGTTGATTTTAGAAATTATTTAAAGGGATCATGTTTTGCTAAACCCACTTTAATTAGTCTTTGGTACATTTATTTGTGTATTTGGACCCTAACAGTTCAGAAAGTTTGAATTTGAACTCTCCGGGTGCTGCAAAGTTATCTGTATATTCATTTTGGCAAAAATCGAGTGGATTTCTACAACTTGTTTCAATTCCTGCTTAATTTGTTCCATCTATAATAGAGCTGCACAATATATTGTTTGAACATTGTCATTGCGATGTAGATGAGCGCAATACTCACATCGCAGGTTTTGCGATGTAGGATGCAAATGAACTCAATGCATTCTCATCTAATTTCAAGGTTACCTGACACACACTGCACGCAGCGATCCACCAATCACAAATGTTCTTAATCAGTTTGAAGTGAGTCGCTAGTAACAACATTGAAAAATGAGCATGAGAAAATCACCCTAAACAAAGACTTGGTGCTAAAAAGAAAATAAAAGAAAATGTGAGTTATCTGGAATTACTTCAGCTCCATGAAGGATGATACTGGAACACGTGTTCTGTGTCGACAGTGCCTTGCAATTGTTGTCACAACGAGAGGAAACAATTAACTTGTTTGACCATTTATATCAGCGCCACACAGCTATTATATCCTCCTGAGTATTTTTCATATCACATTATATATCGCAGGGGTAAAAAAAATTGCAATGTCAGTTTTTTCAATATCGTACAGCCCTAGACTATAACCAGTTACGCCACAACATTTGCACATATTAGGTCCAGACTTCCGACGAACATTTCTCCGAATACGACATAATTGTTTATCAGCAGCAGTTGTAGTCCATACTGAAATTATGTCCAAACTTCGAGCCAATTACCTCTTAAATGTTCAGATGTTGGTTGAACGGGACAAAGCAGCACAGCAAACAACCTGGAGGGGGCGGAGCCTGAAGTGACTCATTTATATTTAAAGGGCCAGCGTTCAAAATGACATTTCTGGTGTCATTACTCAGAAATAGGGTTGAAGATGGACCTGTGGAGTTGAATTAATGAAGAATTCAGACCCAAGCATAACATTTACACTTTATGTAGACCACAGGGAAATGTTTTAAAATGCATTATTCTATTTAAAATCTAGCAAAAGCACTCAGAGAGCACGGACCTCCGCCAAGGCAGATCAATACTGTACTCCCCCCTTCCATGAACATGGATAGTAAATGTGTTGACTTGCATCAGGACAAACCTCTCATTTTCTTCAGCTCAGGTTGAATAAGAATTCCATAATACTGCTGGAAAGTTTTCTAATCAGGACTGGGCTTTATTCACATGTAAGGCTCCGAGAGCCATTGTGCCTTAAGCTCGGCTGAGGCTATAATCTGAATGAACAGTGACTTGCAATTTCACCATCATATATTGATATTGATCAGTGAATTTCAGTGCTGACTAGAAGTTAGTTATAGATTATTATGGCTGAAGGTAATATGAAATTTCACCCATCGAGATCTGGATGAAGTGAGAGGATAAAATCATATCAAGGGGGAAGGACAAGAAAAGAGAGACCACTTACAAGCTCAAGCACATGCAGAGAAATTGGAGTTACTGTGTTACTGTTTTGTGTAATTTCTTGACACAAAAACAACAATATCTACTCTCATATACTGCCTTTAATGCAAATAAATATGATATTTTCAACATGTTTTCATATGAAGCACCTTCAAGACAACCCCTATATACCACAGCCGATCTGCTTCATACAAGTAATTCATGCCATTTTTTCCTCTTTCTAAACAGAATTCATGAACTGCTTATATCCTTAATAAATGATCCTTCAAATGCACCAGCAAATAAATTTAGTATAAGGGATTTTTTTTTCATAGCCCTATAATTTTAACCCAGGAAATCCTTCCAACTGACAGTTTTGTGTTCAGCCCAAAACCCAAAGCTGCATCTAAAGTCTAATTTGCATTTGTGTGCATTATCAGTCAAGAATAGCGCATTAAAGTTTGATTTCTAACTGAAGTTGCAGAATAAAGCAGTTTGCTGATTACATGAAGTAAATACTCTCCGGAGTTGTCCCAGTATTGTGCACTGTGGTGGACCCATTACTTTTACTGTATTGTCTACTAGAACAACATGAGTATACACCCTAATTAAAGAGAAGAGATGGAGCTGCACAGAGTCATGGAGTGATGCCATTTTTCTCTTTCTCTAAAGTAAAATCTGTCCTTTGGAAAACTTTGACAACCCTTAACAAATGTCAGTCACGATCCACAGTACAAGAGGCTTTTCTATCCTGCACCTTCATTTGAGACAGAATAAACACAATCCAATGTGTTAGATGTAAGTCTTTGGTTTTATTACTGGTCTGTGGTGGTTAAGCGAATATCTTTGGCTTTTAAACTGTTACTCTGAAATAAAATTAGCTATTTGACATCACCTTGGGCTTTATATAAATGCATTCAAGACATTTCTCGTTAACAAAACTTAATCAAAAAAAAAAAAAGTCTAAATCAACAGTTTTAACATAGTTGCAGTTAATTTATTAATTATTTATTAATATTTTGTCTCTGCTGTTTAGTTAAATCTGCTCCTTGAATGACAAGGCTTTTTTGCGTGAAATAATGACTTGCCAGTGCTTTTGAGAGAATCAGTGTGTGTGCGCTTTTATGACTAGGAACAGCAACACAATGCACGCTCTCGACAGTGTGAATTAATAATTACACTTACGTTAGTTTAAAGTCGAATATGTGAAAAATATATGGGTAAAATTCCAAATGGAAAATTGCCTGCATGAGTTCCGCGACAGAGTGTAACTGTGAAGAGTGGTGTTTTTTTTTTTTTAGTGACTATTAATAGAATAGCCAAGGTTTGTTGTTTTGTTCAGACGTTCGACTGCAGATAAAGTCAACGACAAGTTAAAAAAAAAAAAAAGTTGGAGACAGAGGCAAAGTCAAGTAAGGGAAACAAATCCAGCTTCAAACAAGCTGGGAAACAAAGCTTCGGCAGCTACCCAAACCAGTCAGCTAGTAGCCAATCAGCCTGCCAGGCCTCTCCTCTCAGACTGAGGCTGGCAGCAGAAACTGGCCAAGCAGAGAGATAGCAAAAGAGAGAGACAAAGAAAGAAAGAAAGAAAGAAAGAGGGAGTTTTCATTACACAAAAACACTTATCCTTCTCTTCTCTTCACACCATCTCTTTTTCTTTTTCTTTTTTTTTTATCCCACCATAGAGAGCTACAGTGGGTAAAGGTGACAGACATAGATAACTGTATCTAAGACAGACTGCACAATTACTCAGAATTGTATTATTGTTACTGACAGCCACATATTTGTAGGAGGAGATACAAAGTAATGCATCATCGCCATCGCCGCTGTGTGTGTGTGTGTGTGTGTGTGTGTGTGTGTGTGTGTGTGTGTGTGTGTGTGTGTGTGTGTGTGTGTGTGTTTTCATGTGGGTGCTATTCATCTGAAATTAGGCTACAGCATTAAAATTAAACCTCGTCTCCCTCTAGCCCATGAACTCTCTGCCTCAGTTTTGCTCTGTCATACACATACATAGAAGAGCACACACACAGTGACAGCACTAATCAGCCTTCTGTCAAGCCCATTAGGTCCCACCCTTAATGAGTGGATCGCCCAGCTTGTGCCCTTACTCAAGCCAACCAAGTGAGCTAATAGATAATGATGTCCACGGATGTACAGAGGGCTACTGTGTGTGTTTCTGTCCTCTGCTGGGCTGCACTGAAATGACAAATGACAGACTTCCAGTGTCTCTATTATGGGATGTTCTATTATGTTCTAGTCAGCCATGTGCTGCTCTGGTCACAAAATAGAATCCTGACAATGTGCCTTTCACTGACACCCCACCTTATTTATTTATTTTATTTTTTTATGGGGGGTGGTATTGGTTTATGAGTCACCACTCCTCCAGTACTCCTCTTTAAAATGTGTCTCTGTATGTGGCGCGTGAGTTTGCGTGTGCGCACTGATTTGTGGATCCGCGTGCTGGATGTAATTAACACGTGCGCCTTAGTGTGCGTTCACGGACACGAAGGACTTTCTCTGTCAACACACACAACAAGGGCAAGGTCAGTGTGACAAAAACTTCATACGTCTTCCCACCGTTAAGCAGCAGCGTGTCAGTGGACGGCAGGTGTTCGGCGAGTTTTATCCTGTCGCCTTCTCCCTCTTGTCTTTTTTTTTTTTTTTTTTTTAATATATCCTTTCGGGCTACACGAACCCGTAGGGACAAACTAGCCACCTTCTCCCACATGTCAAAATATCCTACTGTGGTTAAAATCGGCACCGTGGACTGTCACGCCAATTTAACACACATAGGGTACACGCGCGCAAACGAGGGCGCGCGCCACCAACCGAGAGGCGCGCGCGTAGAAAGTACCAAATTGGGTGAAACTTTGGAAAATAAAAGGTAGAATAGTAAACTTTCCCCTGATAATTTCTTCTTTTTACGCACTGCTTTTTTTTCTGTTTCCCACTCGTGCACTCACGCAGCAACAACACCAGGCGTCCTCGCATAAACTGCAGTGCGGCAGCAGTTCGCTATTTTAAGAATAATTTTACATGAAGTGGATAAATATTTCATTTTTTTTAAGTCCCTGTCGTCAGCGTGGGGTAAATGACAAGTGGGTAAGTTGCTCAGTCAGCCCCTGGTGAACTCCAAGACAATTCAGCCGTACATTTGACAATAAAACGCACTCAAAGAACTGAACTCACACGCACATTGAGCGTAAAATAAACCGCCCGGCCACACATCCCCAGCACCAAAGCACAAAAACAAGTGGATTTCTCAGCCTTACCTCGCGTAAACATTTTGGCAGCGGTTGTTTGGACCGTCTAGTTGTGTCTTTGCTGGAGTAGCATCCTTGTGAGAGTCCAGTCCTGTACTGATGTTGACTAAATTGTTATTTTTGATTCCTTTTGAGCGCAGGCAGGAAGGCAGGCTGTAGAGTCGGTGGCTGTTGTTTTACCAAGTGAAGACGGTTGGAGGAGGAAGATGAGGAGGAGGAAGAGGAGGAGGAGGAGGAGGATGGGGTCGGATGATGTTTGACAAAAAAAAAAAAATAAATAAGGACGAAAATAGAAGCTCCGCCAGCGGGGGAAAAAAACGAAGTTGTCGCACCCGTTGGTTATTATGTATGAAATAAGTGTTAGAAACACGTTGGCCCGTCCCGACACACTCAGGTGTGTTTGGATGATTCTTCAACTCACCGCCATCTGCTTAGAGAGGAATCTAGAACATACATGCGGACTTTATCTGATGTCTCAAATTAAAAAAAAAATTAATAATAATAATAGTAATGAAAATATTGAGGAAAAACTTCTTCTATGCGTGGACCGTGTTCCCACCGTGGGTCAGGTGGAGGCTGGATGTGCGGAGACTCGGTGCCGTCTACCGTCTGTGTTACCGGAGAGCTCCGAGGCAGCCGCTTCAGTCCCCCTCCCACTGCGAGATGTGACTGATGAAAGCCCGTTCAGCTCCGGCTCTGTCTCCCTCTCTCTCTCTCTCCCTCTATGCCTTATTGGCATGGCAGGAACAAGCCCACATCTAGATGAATCAGATACAGATTCTTATATTAAAATCTTCCTAGTATGAGTGTTTCCTACAGCCACTCACTTTCATGTTTGTCCATATCTCCTTTTCAATTAAATTCTAACAATTCAGCACGCTTTGTGAGGATGAATGTTGCATAAACACTATTACCAAAGCTTCAGTTATAATTCATTTCTCTTCGTCCTCTTCTGATCCCTTTCTCTAGCTCTTTCTCATTTCTTTACCTTCATTTTTCTCCGTCTCCAATTTAAATTTGCTTTATCGGCATGACTAATTAAAATAATTACACAACTGTTAATGCAGGTTGTGCAGCAAGGGCTGCGAAGTGTCGTTTGTTCACTGGAAGAATATTAAAAATACTGAACATGATGCTGCAGTGAGAATCATAATAATAATAAAAAAAGGAGTTTATCTGAAAACCACCTGAAAAAGTAGTTACAAGCTGTTTTCATGTATATTTTGAGGCACTAAAATGAGGCTAAATACAAGTATAGTGTAGTAGAATGTTGTAGTACTTGTACTTTTTAGATTAGATTTACCACCACAGTGATGTAGTAGAGAATAAAAATAGCTTTAACAATACCTGCTGCAGTGCATCACATAAAAAGATAATAAAATAGTAGCAATTATAAAGAATCACCCTTTTTATAATTAGATTATTTTTAAGTCTGTGTTGCTGCATTTGCGTCCACCAGTCTGTGTTGTTTAGTTTGTCATTTACACATTGTATCTGTCTATTGGGTTGAAACAACTGAGGAGTTTACTTTTACTTTTTCTAATCGAAGCACAGCAATTGCTGCATTTCATGGTACTGAAAATCACAATACAGACAACAAAGAGATTATATTATAAGAGAAGAGGGGACTTTGATCAGATGAAGTATTTACCTGCTGTTTTCATAGATATCTTTGAGGCACTCAAAGGAAATATTGTGCAATTTACATCATATTTCAACACTTCCTGACAGCTAGTCACTTTGGAGTTTGGCATTTTGATCAAGTTTGATGACCAGCTTGTTTTAGATTAAAAACCACTGTGGTATAAAGAATAAAATTAGCTCCATGTCAGCCAACAGCAACATCACCTGCACTAATTTATTGCTTCAAACAAAATAAAACTACTTCTACTTCCACAATTAAAGGGGGCAATTCTTCATATGGATATGGATGTCCACCAGTCTTGTAGTTGTCTATTGGATTTGAAAGCACTAAGAAGATTAATGTAAGTTTTTTCTAGTTTTATCTAGTATTGGAATTTAATTTGGGATTCCGGATTGTATGTGGTTCAGTGTAATTTATTCTCAAATGTCAATTCATTAATAAAAATACTGCCAAAGCAAATTAACCACAACTTCGTTTCTAGTCCAGTTTAAAAAATGTTGACATTTGTGTGTTTGTATTTCGGAATGTGTGTGTGTTCACACATGAATGCACTCAACACTAAGCTATATCAAAGTAATTATTCCAAACAACTATTGATGAGAATAACTGCAGCTTTTATGTCTTTCTCAGACAATTTTTTCTGGCTGATGACAATATTACTTTTATCTGTCTTCTGTAGATAGGTTTTTGTCCTAGAAAGCAACACATTTTGATTGGAGATTAGATTTACATTCACATCCTGGCTTTGTCAAGCATTTAGTCACTTCTATAGAATATTTGCTTTAGTGGGGCAGAAAATGTTTGATTGCCATCTTATAGTAAGGGCAAAAGTCACATACCTTTTTGCTGCTCCTGCAGATAGATGTAGGCTGGATTGTATAGGCTGTGTGTGTGTGTGTGTGTGTGTGTGTGTGTGTGTGTGTGTGTGTGTGTGTGTGTGTGTGTGTGTGTGT
>JAPTYQ010000007.1:22607403-22623014 GCA_029814465.1 Ostorhinchus cyanosoma
TATGTATGTATATATTCTGTCAGACACAACCTGGATGTGATTCTGTTGATCTACTAAATGTCTCAACACAGATGTATGGACTTTTCCATAATAACATGAAATGATGACTGGTCATTTACTTTGACATTTAATCTTTTGATTTGGACAGAGAGGAGAGACTTTCAAAGGGAAGCTGTATATTTTTCCTTAGTTTTAATGCACGTAAAGGGGGAGACAATCTCATGATTGTTGTGCGTGTGTTTGTGTGTGTGTGTGTGTTTATATATATATATATATATATATATACATATATATATATATATATATATTACATATTTTAGATGAGAGAATGCATTACTTCTTTTACTCTTATTTTACATAGCCTCTTCCACCTCGCATTAGCATTTTGTTTGTTTTTTCTGGAATGATTTTTCCACGTTCGCTTCAAATTCACTTCACATTTTATGGAATCACATGCAGCTAATTTGGCTTGTTGAATTTTTAAAAATGTAGGTCTGTGACAAAGAAGAATATCCTGCAGCTACACGCCTGTGTCATTTTATTGTTGATTTTGCTGTTTTTAGCAGATTTGTTATGCATAAGCAAGAACATCACGAGCCATTCCATAAAAACACAAAGTTTAAGTGCATACTAATCTACAATATTTGTCACTGAGTATCCAAAACAGCATATTTTCCCATCGTAATCATATTTGGAAACAGGGATCCTGGCTTTTGTGAAGAACACATGGACAACATTTTTATTAATCCATGAACATGTGGATTGTATTCGTTGTAACTTAGCTCTGGGACTGGGTAAAGACACTATTTGCAGGGTGACATTGTCACCATTAAAAGTACGTGGAGAAAAAAAAGCCACTACATGCAGCAATTACCATATGAAAGCTGCAAGAAAATATTTGCAAGCTGAGTACATCAACCTCCACTGACTGTATCGTCTTCTTTTGCCAAGAGACCATTCGACCCCGTACTGCTCTGTGCATTTATTCTACTCATAAATAGTAGAATATCACGGACCAGAGCAAACAAACGTAATTCACAGAACTCCCATCTCTCTCCAGTAATTAGTCTCCCCCCACCATTTTCTCCTCTGCATGTACTTAATGTTTTCAGTGCAGTATACTGTCACACAAATTGTTTTAAATGGCATTCCTCATAATATTTAGCAATTTCAAATGTAAAACTCACAACATTATAAGATAATTGTCTTCATTCCTACATTTTAGCAATAATAAGCAGCTTTGTGAATAATTCAGTAGCAGAAAGATATATAAATAATGTTTAAGTGAATACCTCAGGGAAATTACAAGCCAGCAGTACCAAACAAAACACACAGTAACCTCTGTTTTCACTGCACTTTCATTGGTTACTTTATTGAGATTTTTTTCCCCATGATTTTCAGCTAAAAACCTATTAAACTTATGAACTGGCCCTTTTGATGCACTGCTGAAATGGTTATTTAATGAAAATAATTCAACAAAAATGCCTGAAAGTATTTGGCAATGCGACAAATATTTTGGTACCAGACACAAACAAATTTACATATTACCTTTTAATCTTTAAATAGGCATTAGATATTAAAAAGACCCCTGCTCTTTTTGTTGCATGTACCTTGAACAGCACCTTTGTCCTAGTTTTTATCTTTGTTTTTTCTTCGTTGAGAAGTTTTTCTCACCAGATTTAGTAGTGATAAAGCAGCTCCTATATAAATGGTCTTTATACTGTTTACTGTTTGTTATAGTGTTTCTTAACTCTCAAATCCATTCATTCTGTGTTATTGTAAGGGCAGCATCAATGCACAAAACAAAACAATGTATGAAACAAGACACATTAATGAGTGAACTGAGTTTTTGCTATTTATGTATAACTTGTATGGGATTACAACAACAAAATTTCATATTCATATTTCTAAACAATATTGCAAAATGTTTGACAGTAA
This sequence comes from Ostorhinchus cyanosoma, assembly GCA_029814465.1. Classification (NCBI taxonomy): domain Eukaryota; kingdom Metazoa; phylum Chordata; class Actinopteri; order Kurtiformes; family Apogonidae; genus Ostorhinchus; species Ostorhinchus cyanosoma. The sequence continues at coordinate 22,609,342 of JAPTYQ010000007.1, forward strand.
ATACACTAGGGCTGCACAATTTATCAAATCACAAAAGTAATCTTGATATCAACCTGTGTAATTATATAATCAAGAATTTGGGGTGATTTAGTGGCAGAAATGGAAAAATAAAGAAATACAGCCTCCTCTGTTGTATGATTATATTTTACTGATACTGAGGGGAGAGATACTATGTAAAACATGCAAACTGAAACCCACTTTATTATTTAATACTTTGTGAAACTTGAGTAGTTTTACCCCAACCCCCAAAGGAGCAGCAAGGGGTATTGTTTTAGGTTCAGTTTGTTTGTTTGATTGTTAAGACTTTAGCAGCAAAACTATTGGTTGAATTCATACAAAAATAGGTTTATAGATAACCAGTGACCCAGACTAAATGTGATTACATTTTGGGAAAAGTAGGTCAAAATTCCAATTTTTTTTTTTTTTTTTTTTTATGAATTTCTAAAATCTTTTTTTTCCTCATTTACGTATAATGTCCTAAATTTGTCTATGCTGTCTTTGTCTAAGCTGACATCAGCTGGATCGATGCCAAAATAAGCTACAATACATGCAAGCGGCGGGGTTTGTTGTGCCTGGCACCAGTTGTTTATTCTAGTTTAATGCTGCGTTCCAGGCAACCTGTAACTCAGATTCAGATTCAGATTGCTTTATTTTCATTTGCCATGTCACAGCAGAACAAAACATTCAGCGTGTCACAGCAAACGAAATTACGATGCACAGTCCTCCAAAAACCAGTGTAATTGCTGGCACTAGGCGCCGCCATCATCAGAGAATTCAGAAGTTACAGTATATTACAGAATGCAAGCATGTACATAAAACATACTCAGACATCATACAGTATGAACTCGTGTTTTTCCAACCTTCTACTGGGGAAAATGCACTGGAACGTCAAACCCGTGACTTCCCACCTGTGAACTTGTATTAGATCGATGTACTCCCAGTTCCGAGCTCTGATGTCACGTAGCCCATGAAACAATATTGGCAGCCTTCATGGGTGCGGTGTTTATGCCAAATTGTTTATTAAAACAAGGTATTGCTGTAATTTATCAGCAAATATTATGCATAATCATCAGCTGCTCTAGTTATAGCTAGATTTTAGTCCATTGAGGACAAGAATAAATTAATACCAAATACAAATACAAATGTACAAATGACAAAACATGAAATATATATCAGCTTCTCTTGCCTTATTTTGCTCAAGTAAGAAAGGAGCAGGCACCTCTGGGATAGAAATGGCAGTAAATGAGCATGAGCTCTGTATGGTCTGCCATGCTAGTTTGGTTACATCTAACTACCAGAATTCCTTGCTCTCAGGCAGTTTGGCGTGACTTGCCTGAGACGTTACAAAGTCATGAGTCGTGGTTTGAAGTCGTGACTTACGGGCTCAAAAACCTGCCTGGAACACAGCATTAGTTTGCATGGATTTTTTTGTTTTTAATTAATAATCCATGCATTTTTCTTGATATGCAGGTAAATCGGCTCAAGTCCAAACACAATGACTGCAATATGACTTTTTCACCAAATTATGCAGCTGTAAAGTTCACCCATTATAAATAGGATTCATAGCTTCATTTATTACAACAAAGGTCATAAATCTCTCACAAAACATGCAGTGTCAAATCCTGGAAATTAGATAAGATTAGATATAACGTTATTGATCCCTTGGTCAGAGCCCTCAGGAAGTCAACTAATGAAATGTCCAATTAAATATTAAAATCCAACATAAATTTTGATCATCTGCATGATGTGTGTATGATGAGCTTTGTTGTATTTTTGTTGTCATGGAAATGTTTATAGATCTTCACTGTGCAGTGAAGTGGACAAGAAAATGGGACTTGTTTTGCATTTGTTCAAACCACACAGCTTACAGTCTGTTTGTGTTCCTGGATATTTCTGAATCTGCCAACCTTGAAGGTAGAAAAACAGATTTCACATGTGCATCTAAAGCTCTTTAGCATCAAGATAAAGGTGATGCTATAGATTTTCCATGGATATACTTGTTCACATTTTGCATATGCCATTAATTTTGGTTTTGATAAGTAATTTGTGAGATGTTTCTTTTTTTTTTTTTTAATACAATAAGATCATCTCTAATAGGCTGAAAAGCACTTTTAAAATTATTTCTGTAGAGCGTATGTACTATAAATCCATACTATATGTGTCTACACAGTATATGTTTTGTTTACACCAGATAGCAGGGCCTAAATATAATTATGCCAATGAATCAACCAGAGAGAATAATGATGGTAGGGAAAAGTGTCAAATAGAAGTGCAGTGGTGAGAGAAGTGTGGAGACATATCAGGTATAATTTGGTGTATAGAGACTGGGATGGAGAGTGCTGAGTGGGCTGAATCTCACTGTCTTTTGCCTTCTCCTTTGTCACTTGTATTGACTCAGTGATACTGGCACCAGATCAGTATCACTTTTAATGTAATCAACACGGTGTTTTCTGTGCAGACTGTGTTGGAAAGCTGGACAAATAAAACAGCGCACCAATCAGAAGTTCTTCTTTTAGTAGAGTGCAAAGATGGCGGAATGTTGTGGTTATAAAACCTCCCACAGTGAAAATACACAAGTCTCCTCTGACTGAGAAGCAGGTCGTCACTGTTCCCTCTCTGTGTGCCTTCAGCTCCTTTCTCTCTCTTATTTCTGCACTGTCTCCCTCATGAAACGGTAAGAGCAGGTGATTCTTGTTCATTCAGACCAGATTAAGAGGCTGCGGGGAGCATTGATTGTCATAAACTCAAACTTTTGACTCATGGATTTCTCCCCCAAAATTGCATTGGACTTTCTTTTCAGAGGGATTCCGAGTGTGGAGAACAGTTTGGGAAGTAACTTCAGATTTAACCCAAGGTTTTCAGTATTTCAACCATTATCCACTGGTACATTGTCATATCTTACACACAGCGGCAGCTTATCAATAGGGTACCACCCCACCTATCTCACATGAAGAAGAAGACCATAGGAATTATCTAAAATAACTTTACAAAAACATTAATATTTAAGTAAACAAGCTATACATGATACAGCCCGTGAGTACTATGTATAATCTACATTTGAATGTAGTTTCAAAATGTGTTTGGTCATTTAATGGGCAGTCAAGTCACATGTTTCATGGGGGGGAGGGCAGGATTGGTTTCTTGAATTTGTGATATTAGTAATATATTTTAGCCTTTATGTTGATTTTCTATATTTTCAGTGCCATGTGTACTACTTCCCCACTTGTCTAAATGCATTGTTCATACTGTCAGTGGAAAAGACACTTGTCAGGGACATGACTGACTTAACAATAGAGTTACAGAAAAATGTGCATGTTTGAAGGATAGATGGTGAAAAATACATGACTGAAAACACATACTGTATAATTTTATTTTCATTTAAAAGAGGAATATTTAGCTTTTTTTAAAAATGGAATTATGCATTTTAAAACATTTCCCTGTTGTCTACATAAACCGTAAATGCTCTGCTTGGGTCAAAATGCTTCATTAATTCAACTCCACAGGTCCATCTTCAACCCTATTTCTGAGGAATGACACCAGAAACGTCATTTTGAGCACTGGCCCTTTAAATGCAAATGAGTCACTTCAGGCCCCGCCCCCTCCAGGTTGTCGGCTGTGCTGCTCTGTCCCGTTCAACCAACAACTGAACATTTTAGCTAATCGGCTCGAAGTTTGGACATATTTTCAGTATGGACTACAACCACTGCTGCTGCTCATAAACAATTATGTCGTACTTGGAGAAATGTTCGTCGGAAGTCTGGACCTTATACGTGCAAATGTTATGACATAACTAGTTATAGACATAACAAATTACACAGGAATTAAAACCAGTTGTAGGAATCCACTAAATTTTTGCCTAAATGAATATAAAGATAGTTTTGCAGCACCTGGAGGGTTCAAATTCAACCTTTTTGAACTATTAGGGTCCAAATACACAAATAAATGAACCAAAGTGGGGTTTAGTAAAATATGACCCGTTTATAAAATATAGTTTAAAATAACTCTGCATGTACTTTGGTGTATCCTATTAGTCATATGTGGTTGTAGTGCGGCTGAAAACTGACATAGATACTGTACCCCACCAAAAAATTATTTCACCAGCCGCCACTGGTGTCACATGCTCCCAAAAATACTCCCGTCCTGTCTCAATCCCATTAAAAAGTAAAAAAAAAACAAAAAAAACTCCTGTCCAATCCTGTTCTTATATTGTTTCTATTTTCAGAGATTTCCTTGTAATCTGTATGAGACTAGTGTTGTGTGCAGACATTTGGCAAATCCATGACTGTCTAGGATTTACCAGTGTCGTTGGCAGGATGGTGGTGCAGTACTTAGCACTATGATTCTAGCATTGACCGATCTATGTGAGGGTTGCACGCTCTCCCTGTGACTGCATGGCTTCTCTCTAGGTACTTCAACTTCCTCACACCATCAAAAGATATGCACTTAATAGGTTAACTGCTCAGTCGAAATTGCCAATAGGAGTGAACGCGACAATTAATGGTTGTTCGTCTATATGTCAGTCCTGTGATGAAATGGCAACACCTCCAGGCCATTGGGAGCCAGGGTAGACTCTGGAAGCACTGCGACCCTCATTAAGTGGTTCAGAAAATGGATGGATGAATGTACCATAGTTGGAATGTATTAAATATAGATGGCGTGCAGACATGCAGCATCCTGGCAGCAGCTGGCACAAGACTCGGACTTCACACCTCAAGCCACGGAAACTTAAATAAAAGATAGTATAGGCAAACAGTGAAACAGGCATTCGCATTGGCAGAGGGTGACACATACACGACAGAAAGACAAGGGAAGGGGAATAGGAAAAACAAGGTTGTGTTCAATTCAGTGTTGGAGAAAAAACAGTGATCAGCATATATGGAATTGAATGATCCAGCTTAAAGCACCACAGCTGAAGCAAAGGACAAATCACACTGGACTCACCACACACAGTCAGATTGTGAACTGTACATATAACCTGCACCATATCTGGTTATGTTCAGGCACACACACGTCTATTTACCATCCGGTTCTCTTGGAAAATGATGCCACCATTCCTAGAAGATTCTCATATTGTGTACAGATTGAGAAAGGGAGTCCTCAGGGGGGCTTAAGAGAACTCTGAAATCCTTTGTTTTGCTTTTTTCCACATAAACAGTAGCTTTTCATCTCTTTCTTCTATAGGTCTAGATATAACGATATAATCCTCAAAAAGAGCTTCATTAAAGTACCCAAGCCTTGGATTTGTTGTCTCCGTATGACCTGACAGTATAGCTCCGTACCTGCTTGAATTCAGTTATTTTTATGTGTTCGTTATAGACTATCAGTGTCGCAGCTCAAACAATAAGGCTAAGCATGGCACAAGTGAACGTCGAAACTGCACAGTCATTTAATGTCTAATTAGAGACAGATTCATTTGTGCCTTAATGATGTGATATTGATAAGCCTATTAACTTAGTATTCACTCAGCGGGCAGTTTGTGCCAGCTTTCCTTCATGGCTTTGCTGCAGCAGCTGTATTGTTTTGGGGTTTTTTTTATTATTATTATTTAATTTTTTTTTATTTTTTTATCTGTATTATGTATTAGATTTTTACTCCTGAGTGAGAATGACTTCAGCTTCAGGTTTGCTCTTACTTTTCAGCTTTATACCTGTCCATGTTTGTGATTGGTTATCTGGTACCACCATGATCTATTTAACATGAAAATGCTCATAACTAAATTATAAAAACCTGGTTTAACAAATTTGTAGATATCTACCTTGCAACACCATGTATGTGTGACTGCTGTTGTTTAGCGTAGGGATGCCAGGTACCAAAAAGACATCTGGAGCCTGTTGAAATTGTTTTGTAATACAGGCCCTGGTCACATTTTGATGATTTGTCTTTCATAGCTTTTGCCCTGTTGAAAATAAAGTCTTGAATCTGTTTAATTTTTTTTTTTAGATGTCTGAGAGTCAGATTTTTGTGTCTTTAAGTGTCAGTCTGGTTTTACTTGTTAGGGTCAGTTAAAAGTGCTGCTCTGCTTTTGAGAACAGTTCAAATGTGTCAATGTTGACAAAGTATGAATATTAGTTTGGTTATACTGCAAATTTTAGCCGATCATTTACTCACTGTAAATGACTTATTGGTAGTGCAGTAGAACATTGCTGGTTACTCCCTTGAGTTTAACTTGGTCTGAGTCTTAGACAGCTCATACCTTTTCCTCATAAGTATATAATACATGCCATGCATCCTACTGAATGGTACTGATAAACAGCAGTATCAAATCAAGCCTGTGCCTACTGCCCACCCCCCACCCCACCTTCCTCTATTATTATACTAAATAATGAATAATCCATGGCAGCATTGGCCAGCTCCCACATCTTTGATATATTCAGACAGTTTGTCAATATCTTCACTTATTATACAGTAAAAGGTCAGTTAATTCATTTGTAAGATCGGAAGGAAAAGCAGTCATGAAAACAGACTGAGTAACCACAAACAAACACAAAAGAAACTTAAAGTTGCAAATGAAAGCTCACATTTCTTATATGCATTTAGATTATATTCCAGCCTCTTCTTTTCCTCGTCTGCCCGTCGCACCCTTTTTCAATATGTTTTCACTGCACTGCTGGAGAAAGGAAAAATTATTCATGGAAACCATGTCAGCAACATTTCTATTGTATGCAGTCATACAATACACGGTCACTCCAAACTTTCACAGCCCACTCCTGTCTTCACACCCAGATGGAATACATAATAGACAGTACAGTGCACTATTCTGTCATAGGTAAGATGCTTCTGTCTAGAGAGTTTTGTCACCTCATGAATCAAAGACAATATATTGTCATGAAAATTTACTTCCTGAGGTAAATACAAAAAAATACGGCTTTACACTGATTTCCAAAGGGAATCACCAAAACATCTGATGGAATAGTGGAAGCTTCATGCTTCATTTCTCACATTCATGTCCCAACATTTGGGAGACAAAGGGTCAGTGGGGACATTTAGTCGTACAGCTGGTCCGTTCAGTACAAAATAATGAGAACATAGAAAGAAAAACCTTCTAAAATGTAAAATGAAAAAGAGATGACCTTATGAATAACAAATCCACTGCACCAGTAATTAATCATTTGCATTTCTCTTGATTTCATTACAGTCCATTTTTATGTCTAAAAATACTAGTATAAAAAAGAATACTCATGAAAACATGTTCCCTTTTATTATTTACTTTGTTTTTGCATGCTTGTAGTGTGTATGAAGTGGGTGGTGGTCCTGACGTAAGATACACTATATTTTCAAAAGTATTGGGATGTCTGCCTTTACACACACGTGAACTTTAATGACATCCCATTCTTAATCCACTGGGTTTAATATGGAGTTACTAAACTACAACAGCTTCAACTCTCCAGGGAAGGCTTTCCACAAGGTTTAGGAGCGTGTTTATGGGAATTTTTGACGATTCCTCTATAAGTGTATTTGTGAGGTCTGGGACTGATGTTGGATGAGAAGGCCCGGCTGCCTGTCTTCATATCCCAAAGGTGTTTTATTGAGTTGAGGTCAGGACTTCATGCAGGTCAGTCGAGTTCCTCCGTACTAAACTCACTCATCCATGTCTCCTTGGATCTTGCTTTGTGCACTGGTGCACAGTCACGTTGGAACAGAAAAGGGTCATCCCCAAACTGTTCTCACAAAGTTTGGGAGCATGAAATTGTCCAAAATGTCTTGGTATGATGAAGCATTAAAAGTCTTTTCCCTGGAAGGCCAAGCCCAACCCTTGAAAAACAGCCCCACACCATAGTCCCCCCTATATCAAACTTTACACTTAGCACAATGCACTCAGACAAGTATTGTTCTCTGGAAAACCAACTCAGACTCGTCCATTTATTGCCAGACAGGGAGGCATGATTTGTCATTCCAGAGAACAATGTCCATTGCTTTACAGTCCATTGGCTGCTGCTGTACGCCTCTGCATCCATCGCTTTGCATTGCACTTGGTAATGTAAGGTTGTGTAACCCTTTCCAGGTATTTCTCTGTGCACTGTTCTTGAGCCAATCTGAAACACCAGACATAATTTGGAGGTCTGTAGCGACTGACTCTGCAGAAAGTTGACAACTTGTGCACACTGTGCGCTTCAGCATGCCCTGATCCCACTCTGTGATTTTATGTGACCTACCACTTCATGACTGATTGTTGTTATTCCAAATTGGTTCCATTTTGTTTTAATAACACTAAACATTCAAGATTTAGTGGTGAGGAAATTTCATGGACTTATTGTACAGGTGGAATCCTATCATGGGACCATCCTTGAATTCACTGAGCTCCTGAGAATTGACCCATTCTATTGTAAATGTTTGTGGAACATGTCTGCCCACCTAGGTGGTGATTTTATACACCTGTAGCTGCAGAAGTGATCAGAACACCTTTATTCAATAATTTGGTGATTTGGTGTCCCCATACTTTTGGCAATGTAGGGTACATTGCAAATCATTTGATATGGTATGCCTTATCTTAAAGGTCCAATGTGTAATATTTATAAGTAGCAGTGATGTTTGCTGTTACTCCAAAAAACATAAAAATCAAAGGTCTTCAATGTATGTTTTAACCTTTTTTGTCTCATAAATTGATAGGATGTTGACTCGAGTCCACACTCAAACATTGTAGGTGAAGGTAGTGCACTTTTATGCTGGAGACCACTGGGTATGAAATGAAAAAAAAGACAAGATATCTGCTCTGTGCTACTGAAGAAACATGGCTGTGCAACATGGTGGACTCCGCTCTCTGTAGATAGAAAGAGCTTGTTGTAAAGTAACAAAAACAGGTCTAACAGTGAACATGTAATTTTTCTTATCATAAAACTGCAGGAGCCAAAATCAGAGGGGAAAACTGACAGAAAATATTAAATAATATACAATACTAGTGCACTGACCCGTGGGGAACCACAGGTTCTAGATGTGGTAGTTTTCATTCTGGGGAAAGCTGACTTTTGGGAAAAGATGTTCATCTATATTTTATAAGTACTGACATAAAAATTGTTTGGTAAATCATTCTTTAAAATTTAAACAACAATTAATATATTAATACCGATATCTAGGGACTGAAGTTAGTAAATGTGCCGTTCCTGTTTTTAACTTCATTTCCCATCATGCAGTGTGGTTCTGTGCTTCCCGTCAACCGTCATGCGCATAGCAACGGGATTGTAAGGCTGTTGTATTCCAAAATTTCTAATATCTCCGAAGATTTTGGTCCTATCAACTTGTCGGTTTTTTTCTAGTCTCTTCCTTGACCATAAATTTGTCTATTCTATTTTTAACTTCATTTCCTGTCATGCAAGGCTGACCCTCCCCCTGACAACTGCTTAGTAACGTGAATTAAATCAGTCCCTCCTAACTTTTAAAAAAAGAAAAAAGATATTTAATGTTGAGATGGGATTATTCCTCAACTTTGGGTACCAAATTGGCCAGTTTAAAATGTCTCAATTTCTCAGAACCGCACAGACAGACAGATGCTTTGAGAATACATGAAGATAGTGGACCTGATGTCATTTCATGCTGTTATAGAAAAGTGAAGGAAGTGAAAAGTGTCACTCCATTATTCTGTTTTGATAAAAAAAAAAAAAAAAGGTTGTTGGCCAGTTATTACATTATTGGCCTATTACATTTTAAAAATGGCAAATTAATTTTGTTATGGGTCGTTATTACGTTATTGACTTCTACACCGTGTCTGAAAACACCAGACAACACCTGAAAGCTGAGACAGAAAACTCAAGTGTCACAGGATAGATTTTTCACAGCCCAAAAACACAGGCAAGAAATAGATGCATATGTTTCATGTCATCTCAGACCATTTGAATTAAAATAAGCTGAAAGGTAAATAGTATTTTTGTCCAGGGATGATAAATTGTAAATAACACGACAGAATAAATTAATCTGACAAATAGTTAAATATAGGAGAAGGGTCTGCCTGAACCATAAACAATAGAATGTGGTTTATAGCTCTAGCACTAATTTAACACTGAGAGTGAAAAGTAATTGTGATTCACCCACAGTATATGGAAAATATTTCTTTCTGGTTCTTCTGTAATTTTATTGTTTTTCTTCACATCAATGAGCCCCCTTGCCCCACATATATCTCAGAATACTGTAACTGTTGACTTTGTAAGAGGACATGAGATTTTTGTCATATTTTTATTATTTATTTAATAAGAAACAATAATGTGATTGAACACTTATATCTAAGTACATTTTGATTTGACATTATTTTATATGAATTGACCATTTTAAGTGATGATAACATTTTGTACTCTTCCTGTTTTTACTGAATACCTGTTCTGAAACTAGGTTCATTAGCCCAACTTGTCACTGTGCACTGTAATAGGCAAGAATAGAATTACCTTAATATGAGCGACAGTGACACGCACTGAGCATCCGTCTCTCTCTCTTTTGTTCTATAACCATCTAACCCAATCTGATAGCAACTAATGAGTGTGATTACTTTCGAAGCTGCTAATAGCTGTGGCTAATCCCTCCTCTGCCCCCTTTCATTTCATCTCACTCTTCTCCTGCATCACTCGACGCATCTCTCTGCTTTCTGACTCTGCATGCAATTATTGTTAGATGTGTGGCCCCTGAATTTACCCCCATTACCTCTTATCCATCACTAATGACAGCAGGTGATGTTAGAAATGCTCTACTTAAATGGAATTACACAGTACATGTGTATGTGTATGTGCTGTGACCAGTATTGTTTGAACGCTGTGCTGTTTTCTAAATGGGAGTACTGCATAGGAACCTCAGACCTGAGTGGGAGTCTTCATGGTTGACCTGTAAATGACAATTTGTCTCACTGCTACAGTGCAGAAGGTGACATGTGAATGTTTTCACATCCAGAGGGTTTGGAAAGTAGTCGTGCCTGTTGATAAAGCAAACAGTATGCACTATTTTCCATTTCTATTTTCTGATTTCCTATTTATGAAGGAGATTTGTGACTCTTGAGCCTCTAAATATTCTTTGTTCACCTGCTCGTTGCTGACTTTGTCTGTCTGCAGTGCGGCGTCGGGTACGTAGCATTCATTGGATTTTTAGAGCTTTTTCACTGAACAAGGCTGCCTGCTGCGGACGAAAACACAAAGGAATGAGAGCAGAGAAAAGTAAACTTGCAGCTTAGAAAGCTAAGCAGGGAGGTGAAACTTACCACAAAGTTCTGTAAAGTCGCAGGAGTCAAAATCAAGGGGAAAAAGGCCAGAAGTACAAGATGTACACATTCCCTCTGCAGCTTTCTCCTCTTGGTTCAAATCAGAAGATTTAATATAAATATGCAGGACTGTGTAAATGTCATAGGCTACCTGTAGGTTTCTTATTTAAGCAAGATTTTAAATATATTTGAATTTTTCAGCCTCCGTAACAAGACACACCTGGAATATATAGGAATTACCAAGAATTTCATATAAAAAAGTCATACTGTAAGAAAAATGGAGCTGAAGGTGGCTGAAGACTTTTGCAGAGATGACTGACAGATGTTTTATGCCACAATGGAGAGGAGAAGCCACTTTCTCAGTTACATATTTAACCCTGATATTTCAGCCTTCTGGATTCACAATATGCTGAATATAGTAATTATGGAATTTTTGCTCAGTCACACCAAAAATGTATAAAGCTCTGGAAAGTGAGGGGATCTGAAGGTTGGGCTGAAAGTATAATCACATCCCAGTATAGACAAATTCTTCTATATCGAGCCAGAGTCCCGCCCTCTCCACTTCGTCCCAAAAAATATGAATGGAGCTCAATGACAACCTTTTTTTTTTCTTTTTACTGTTTGACTTGTGTAAAAATTTGCACATAGGATCTTTGTCAAAAGACATTTTTTAAAAGCCAAAGCTAAAATGTGTGGCAATGATGGTAAAGAAACATATACCCTTGTGTTAAACAGCTCAATGGATCTGCATGTACACATTACCAACACAAAAATGGCTTTTACCTCTGTGTATTTAACCTCATTCTTCAAAAGAGAGGTAAAAAAAAGCATTAAAAGCGGTGAAATTTACAAGTGTGGTTTTGTGAAAGTTGCAGAGACATCTTCATCAACTCAGAACAGATCATAGAGAGAGACAGTTATGATGATGTCGTCTCTATCACTTTCAGATATGGTGTCTGTATTAGAATTATCTCATAAACTGACAAACATCATATGTGTACATGATGGCGTGACTGGAAAAGCTCATACAAGTGCTTGTCTCTCACCAGTGACTGTAATACAATTTTTTCCCCCTTAAATATGGTTTTTTAGGGCATCACCAGAAGGGGCAGGACAGTCCTTTGTCATCATATGGTTATCCATTCTTGTTAAATGTCTAATACATGTTCACATGAGGGTAGTATTACCTGTAAACCTCTGTTATTAGGAAACTAACACCAAATTTATGAACGTTATTCCTCAGTACTAATGTCAAGCGAACAAGTGACAAATAACTTTTTGCTGGTATTCATGTCATCCATTTCCTCATCTTTTCATATTGTCCTGAGAACCAGCCATGCGTTTTTGTCTTCTGTACGGGTCAAGAGTTCCACAGTTTTACTCCGTTACTTTGCGTGGAGCTGTTATTATCACAGTACCTTTGAATTTGTTAAGGTTCTTTTATGGCAGAACCTTTACTTTAAAAGTAATAGACATGGCCCATTCACACAGGATTTAGACCACAGATGATCTCCACAATCATTACAAATTACTAGAGGTTCATAGATACTAGTTTTACCAGTCCTGTGCAAATAGGGATAAAAGATCCACTCCTGTGCTAATGTGAATTATAGTGAATTGTGGTAAGAGCTCGGTGGCAGTTGACGTTAGCCAACTCCATTTCTCAGCTGACAGTCTCGGTTGTCTATGATAACAGCCGGAATGTTTTATCCTTAATTTTTTTATACTTAATTTAATCCTTTAAACATAGAAGTTCCTCAGTGCGTCTCCTCTGCTCTTCTACAGCAGCAACAGTGTTCAACACTAGCTATCGTTAGCTTAGTAATGGAGTCAGCTAACATAAACTAGCTCCAAATAAAACTTCACATTACCACATAAATGCTTAAATATTCAATATCAAGACAAGACAATTGCATTAGCTACATTTTATTGTTGCTAATTTCCAATGAGGTTTTCAAACCAATGTTAAAATGTTTTGACCAGTGTAGCTACATTAGTAAAGCAATCAAAAATGTTCTCTTGAAATCTTTATTTTTATTTTTAATTAAATCTTAGAAATGCCACAAGCGCACATAGTATGACACACTCGGTGCTTGTAGGTAATATTTATGGTATAATATATCAAACCAGATTATGGTTGGTCAGTGGTTGGAGAACATAAATAAATGTTGGTATGTTGCTGTTTGTTAGGAGGTTTATGTGTAGCTGTACGAATGAGTGTGATAAGATGAAACTGAGCAATACTTCAAAGAGGAAAAGCATGAAGAGTCACATCCACAAACGTTCTCTCAAGGTTATCACTCTTTTCGCGCTCTCCTCTTTCTCTCTGCACATGCTGTGTTGTGATAAGGTTAATTAAAGCCACATAATGAGTAACAGATACATGTACACACACATGTACAAATGTGTGTAAACCACAAACCGCCACAGCTCCTATAGCCGTGGCTGAAAAGCTGCAACTGTAGGAGCTGTTTGGGGGGGGGGGGGGGGGGGTCCCTTTTAA
>JAPTYQ010000007.1:22631736-22645688 GCA_029814465.1 Ostorhinchus cyanosoma
AGGAGGAGGAGGAGGAGGAGGAGGAGGAGGAGGAGGAGGAGGTATTTCCCCTGATTTCTGCCTCCTGAAGCTATAGCACAGTTTTGCAAACAAACAAACTACAGTATGTATGAACATCTCCGAAATTAAAGATCAAGTTGACAAATGACAAACAGGGTTGTTGCAGTGAAGAGAAATGATTTATCTTTGTTCCTACTCTCACCTATAGTCACATGCTATGAATGGTGACCAAAGGAACAAGACTGTACATTCAAAAAGCCAACAGTTTGGAAGGGGCTCAGAGTAGAATTACTGCAGCTCCACTTCAAGAAGAGGCAGTCGAGCTGGTTTGGATGAGGTGAGGTGTTTTGGTTATGTCCAACTGGGAAATGATCCAAAGCAGACACAGGACACACTTGGCACATTCTTTGCTGCCCAAAAGAAGACCTGCAGAAGGTATCTAGGAGACAGGGAGGCCGCTTCCTCACAACCCAGACCTGGATAGGACCTGGAAGGGATGAAAACAATAAAACACCTTACAAGTACATGAAAGAACCATGAGTGGAATCAAAAAAGACTTTCAGATTTTTTTTTTTATTTATTAAAATGAGAATTACAAAACCTGTGAGGATAAAGCGGGTTCAGATAATGAATGAATGAATGAATGAATGAATGAATGAATGAATGAATGAATGAGAATTACAAAAAGAAGTGGTTAAAATTGTTGCTGTTAGTTGTTAGCACTTGTGTTGAACATTAACAATTCCAAAAACTGCAAAATGTAATAATAATGCAGCATAAGAGATGAGATAAGAATTTAAAAACAAAACAAACAAACCAAAAAACAGTATAATCTGTTGAATAACATTTTTTAAAAAGGTATGGCATTATAAAAATAGAATTAATATATGTATTTTAATATGTAAAAAATATAGAATGATTAATGCATTGAGCAAATAGGGATGTGCAAAAAATAAATAAATAAATAAAAAATTTCCTCTCCACAGTTCCTACAGATGGGGTAGAAAGAAGCCAGGCTTTACTGTGCTTATAAATAATGTAAATATAAGTGTAATTTAAAAAAAAAAAAAAAAAAAAAAAAGAGTAAAGCATTGACATGGTTTGCTGTTAAGTCAGTGCGCAGTTAAGTATTTCTGAGACACTGTTGTCCACACTGCAGTAGTCACTACAGAGCACAGAGTGGCAGTGCTGAGTGTGATAGCGCATGTTAAATGAAACTGTGTTTGTGTGCATGTGTGTCATGTCCATGTCATTGAATGGCAGAATTAATTATTAGCTGCTGATCTACTGATGATGCAAACCCTATTATTCTCTCTGCATGTGTCTGTTCTCTTTTTCTTTGAAAACTTTTCTGTTTTCTGTATGCCCTTTATGAGCAGTTGGCTTTTACATCTGTCACTGTTTTGGTCCGCCCTTGAAATCCTCAGGAGAACTAGTTAAATGCCAACTTCACTCTGAAGTGAAAATATGCTGTTTTGGATATCAATATACCTTCATATGTTTGAGAATCCAGATTAAAAAAAAACAAAACGCAAAGGAATCCTATGAGATGACTGTACTATCACTGATGTTAAAAGAGACTAATCAATGAGCTCTGGTGACCTAGATTTTGTTTCACTTTTATCAGTTGATGACATTTAAGACATGCGGGGAAAAAAAGAAAGTTGTTTAGGAGAAATAAGAGACATCTTTATCAAGAACTGCATCTAAAATGTACACTGTGAGGAAGAAACATAGAGGGAATTTTTTCTTGTTCTTGGCCTGATTTCTTTTCTCTGTATTTCTAAACACATTTTAAGATCTCTAGTTGTGAAGTGGGGATTGGAAGAAAAAACTGTGAACCTCAACGTGCAGCTGTGAATAAATACTGAACACTGCTGAGATACCAGCCTACTGCAGCATCATTATTAGGAGCCATATGTTTAGCAGGTAGTTAATCAAAGTTGCTGTTGGAGGAGAGCAATAGAGAAAGAGGGATTTGAAGGCATGTCAAAAATATTCAATGCTTTCAGCTGCTACAGCTACTGCAGCCATGTTTTCTAAAATGAATGATGCAAATGTACAAGTAATGTGTGTTTTTAGCTTAAAGTGTCAAAAACAATCACATTCCACATTCATCTTCTCGAGGGGGAAGTTCCTGTTCTTGCTTAATATCTAATGGAAGCACACACACACTTATTACAATTTGTAATCTTCATTTAACCTTTTTCATTGACCATAAATTTAGATAAAAATAATTTTAATGAGCGGATAATTTTGTTTTATAACACAGGTTAGTAAATCATTAATAAATAAAATAGCCTATACAACATGACATCTACCTGGAATAAATAAGTAATTAGAAAGAGGTGTAATAGAAATTATGCATTGAAGAAGGTTATGAATTTAAATAATATGTTTTAATTTAGATTATTACATCACAATTATTTATGTCGATTTTTACAAATACGTGTTTCTCGAGCATTTTGTTCACATTTTTTTTAATAAGCGGAAGTGCTGCTACTACTTCCGGCTTTTGAAAGTGCAGCTGCTTCCTTGACTTACTGGACTTCACTTTCGTTCATTTCAGTTGTATTAACTCTTTGTCATCTTCTAAATATCTTGTGGTTCAATTAAAGTAACAATTTAAAGAAGTGTACCAAATCTGTATGACTTATAACGCCGTAAATGTAACATTATCCTCTGCCTACCGGTTCAGTGTGACTCAGTTCGGCTAGGCTAGGCTAGGCTAAGCTAAGGCTAAGCTACCCCCTCCATGGCTCCTCTCCGGGTTCTGTGCATCCACGGATACCGTCAGAACGCCAGCTCGTTCCGTGAGAAGACCGGAGCTCTGCGGAAACTACTGAAGAAAAACGTGGAGCTCGTGTACGTGAGCGCACCGCACAGCGTCCTGCAGGCCAACAATGAAGGTTTGTTAGCCTAACTATGCTCCACAGGCACAAAGTTCACAGCCAAGCATGCCTTAACTTTATAGACTACACTGTTATCTAAAATGAGTCCCAAGCCAGAATTAGAGATTAAGTACATTAATGACTCCCTCTGTCACACAAACACACACGTGGACTTTAGACCTTAATGGCTTCTAGGTATCAGTTACAGTGACAGATGTGTTCTTCTGGGTATGCCCTATGAGATTTTGTCTTATCCTGACGAAACATTAGAAATCACAATAAAAAGTTATGCTGCTCATTATGAGAAGTTAAAATAAACTGCTGTGGTCCCAGTGGTGTGACTACACACCCAGTTTAGTGTGACCTGCGTCCAGACTTAGATCTGCTTAACAACTAAGGAAATGACACACTGATCAGCATGATGTTCTCAAATTGTACTTATTAAAAGGCCATCCTGAGTTTAGCTCTTTTCTCAAGTCATAACTAATCTTTTCTTTAACCAAATACCACAACTGTAAAAGTGACTTAACTTTTCTCTCTTGCTCTCCACTGTAGGGACACAGATGGCATTCGATAAGGCCCTTTTATTGTCATACATTGTTAAATGTTATCATGCAGTTTGTCTATCCTGTAGGGAACTCCCTTAGATCGGTGTTGTACAGTGTAGTTGTCAATAAATCCTCAATCACAAGTGCTTGCATTACAAAAGCTCGTGTAAATGAATAACCATAACTGTTTGCGTCTTTGAAAAATCCACCTCATATCAGGTCTGACTCTTAGACACCAAATGTTCACTAATGTCCTGTTTTCAAGGTTTGTTCAGTCCTGGCTTGGTTTCCACATTGCACTTGATGTATGAGATGTGATTATTCTTTTTGAACGAGGGATAATAAAACCTTTTTAATATATGTGATTTTTCCTGTAAATTAATAATTCTTGAGTTTTATATAATCACACTGCACACATTTCAACTAACTGCTATTCTTTGCTGTACTTTCAGAAGCTCCAGAGAAGGAGAAAAGCTCTGTGCCTGGAGGTGATGACGACCCCCGGGGTTGGTGGTTTTCTGACGTCCAAGCGCGGAGCTTTAGCGCTCAGCAGCAGTGTGAGGAGAGCCTTGGGCTCCAAGAGAGCGTGACAGTTGTGAGAGAAGCCGTGAAAGCCCAGGGCCCATTTGATGGCATCCTGGGCTTCAGTCAGGGAGCAGCTTTTGTAGCCATGCTGTGCTCTCTTCAGGAACAAAAACTGGAGCCAGAGTTGAATTTCCGCTTCGCCATCCTTGTTGCTGGTTTCCCGAGTGCATGTACTGAGCATAATCAGTTTTACAGTGCTCCCATCCAGATTCCTTCTCTGCATGTTTTTGGGCAGGAGGACCGTGTCATCCCTGACAACATGAGTGTGGAGCTCCTCCCCTCCTTCCAGGACCCTCAGACCCTGAGGCATCCTGGTGGTCATTTTGTGCCTGCAGCATCTGCTCACAGACAAACTTACCTGGACTTTCTCAAGAGGTTTCAATGAGAACCAAGACCTAATCCTTAAAAACTTGAATGCTTATTGTAGCCAAAAAATGTAAATCAGCTTTGTTCTTCAGTTTATTTTGATAACATAACTGGTCAAGAGGCACTTTTGATAAAATGCTCCTGTCAAGTCTTTTATCCTGGAGGCTGCTGACGTCTTCTCAACTGATACAGAATAATAAGATCAGTGCTATTCTTCTCAGGAAAATATGCCCTGTAACAGACAATAAATCATATGACTGTTTATTTTACACAAGTCTCTGATCCTGATTTGTTGACTGTATATATTTTACTTTGTCAATATCTTTATTTTGCTCTCGATCCAGAGCTTTAGTACTTAATTCTGATTTATTGCTCAGCTGCAACAACATGTAACATGCAAACAAATTGTGACATATTAATCTTTTTTTTTTTAAATATTATGTGTAAATGGATCAAAACATGCCTCGAAAGATTTGCACTTTCCACAATTTTCTATGGTTGACTGCATCTATTACAAGTGGCTGTGCACCGATTTGAAGAGAATGTAGACTGTAAGGAGACAAACATGCACTAAGGATATACATAACACCTGCTAATTCCAGATTCCAGTGTGAGCTGGTCACAGTTCTGAAATAATGGTCTTGTGGTAATAAACATGGAGGCCAGTGAAGTCAGGTTTATGGCTCAATTTATAGGTTCATGTGCAGCGGGGTTTGCAAATTCCACTGACCAATTTACAATGAATCATAGCTGTCTTGTGTATCTGTATTCAGACCTGTTTCTGATTTGGGGCCAAATATAGAAGTGGATCAATCTAAAGAAATCATGTAACTTGGTTTGTGGAACACTTCTGTACTTACCTCCAGTCTGAGCTGTGATTGTAACGATCACTCTTAGTTTTTATTTATTTTCTGTTGCATCCAGTTGTTCCAGAGTGGTGGCGTTGTTGCATGTTGAGTTCAGTCACATTTTCATGGCTCAGCATTGACACATCGACAGTAGCAGTTTTAATTTTTCACACTAAAAAAAACATCTGTAAGAACATCTTGGTTGTATTTTGAAGGCCTGAACCAAAACCTGGATGAGAGTCACTGTTTATTCAGTTACACTTGTGCTTGACTGTTGTGTTCAATATAAGACGTGTTATTGCATCACTGCAGTGCAAGAGGCAAGCGTCATTTATACTGTATGAATAAAAATACAACCCTTTGTTGAACCTTTCTCATTTTTCTGTCCTGCATCTTTTATCATTCATTGTAAAAGATGTAAAAGATCATACTTTCAGTTATTCCTCAAAAGCTTTCATTGTACTACACAGAGAATGAAAAGCATAATAACAGGCTTTGTTACTGTCTTTACACAATGTCAATTGCAATATGTAAAGCTGGTATAAACCTATACTTGTGTGTGTAACTGAGAATCCAGTGAGCGTTCTGTTCTATTCTATTCATACACAGGCTTTGCATCAGATAGTGGGTGGAAGCTTTCAAAATGTATACTGTATTCTTGGGAACGAAAGGAAAATCACATCGTACAGATCAAATCTTAATACACTCTTCATGTCTCTGTAAAATGTCAGTTTTAAATCTGTAAAAAAAAAAAAAAGTTTTTGGGTAAGAACTTAAATGTATTTATTTAGGATAAAATGAAGAGGTGTGATCTGTCTTAAAGTATTTGGAATAATGTAGTTTTGCTTTTGTGGTGAAATACTGCTGCCCCTCACGCTATTGGAAATATTTACTAAAAATCTAAATGCCTGTGTCTCACAGTTTATAGTATAATCAAACAAATGCATGAGGAGGAAACAGTTCAATGGAAGCATAATTATTCTAGTGGTGTTTATATCATTCCTGTGCATGTAGCTCTTGAGTCATCCACGGTACATGCTAGGTTGATATCCTGCAAAAACTTAGCAGGGGTTTTGTTTTTAGGGATGCTAATTCCCTCATGTGCAGCTTAGATTGACAGGTTTGTGCATACGCTCACACGCACATGATCAAGGACTCGTTGTTCCTTCATAGCTGAAGCATGTGCATGTTAGCCTGCACTCAGTCGATTGTTTCCAGATGTGTTCCCTCTTCTCTCTACCTCCCTCTTTCCTCTCTTTCTCCTTTTTGCTTTCATCTCCCACTGGCCTCTACCTCACTCCAAACTCTCCCCAACATCCTCCTCCCTTCCACATCCTGTGTGTCATCAGCTATGGACCCAACATATCCTATCACACATCTAGTGCATCTATAATATGGATAAAAATAGTTTGGAGCAGATTGAGAGAATTGCTCTGCATATCCAAATATCACTGCAGTTTTGTGGTTGTGCTACGATGAAATTAGTAAAAAAAGAGCTTTCAGTGTCAAAACACACACTTTATTAAATGATCACACATGTCCTCTGCTGCTTTTTGGCCACCTTTTACCTTCATACCTTTTCACATTTTTCTCTCCTGGGCTCCCGTGTGGCCCTTGTGTCCCTCTAAGACCTCACAACAGACACACACTCATACACATGGTTTTGATAAGAAGTAGAGACAAACGGAGAGAGTGAGCGAGTGAGGGAAACAGTTAAAGAAAAACACAGAGGGTCACTCTTGCCAGTAAGTTTTACAACAGAGCCGTGACTCTCTTCTCAGGAATCCGTTCCCCCTGTTGCACAACAACCGGGAAATAATGGAATGAGAGACAGAGACAGATGAGGGTGGGGTTATCCTCCCTGCCTCCCACTCTCTCCGGCTGATGTGGTTGAAAGAAGAGGGAGAGTAAGGGCACATTCAAGTTTTCACCCCAGATTGAAGGATCACTTTTTCCCCTCTTCCCTCCATGCCGTGTGGAGGATAGAGCAGGGGGCAGAGGGGTGTGTCCGAACCCAGATGGGCTCTTATTTTGATTATGAAGCGTATGTTGTCATGGGAAACGGAAGGAGAGGAGGGGCCACGTGGTGCATGTGTGTATAAAAGACTTGCACTTAAACTCCAAGGAGCCTGGTCATCCCATGGCCCGTTGTCGCCCAGACAAAGCTGACCATATCTGCTGTAGGACGCTTGTTTTTATTACTAACAGACCTCAATGGAATGATTACAAGAACTTTTCAGCAGAAGTACTATTTTTTTGGATATGTTCTTCATAACTATGCACTTTTATTTGTATTTTCATCCTGGAAATCATCTATGACATTTTTGAGAAGATGCTGAAGAACCTTAACTTGACTTTTAAACTTTTTTACACTTCCAAAAGAAGATGGATGTTAAGTACTCTGAGTACTACTGAACAGAAAAAAAAAAACAAAACATTGTGCTGCCAATGTATTCATGCATGTGTTTATACGTGTGTTTGCAACACTAAATTGGTATGCTGTTTCGGAAGGGTGTGATGTAACGCCATGGCCTGTGTCCAGTATCACATGGGTCTTAACTATACCTCTTTGCTTCCTGTGTTTGTTTGTGTGTGTCTTTCTGTGTGTAGCCGCATAATCCACAATGAAAAAAGAGAGTAAACTCATTATGTTGGAAGTGGTTACAGATAAAGTGTGTTTGAGGTGTGCGACATGTGAAGGAAACAGAGGGAGTATATTTAGAGTTGTCAGACACGTTACTATTTAAAGATCAGTCCAGGGTAGGAAAGTAAAATCAAGTGATGATCCAAAGAACCTTTTTTTCTTGCACTGCACTAGTGTGAGGTTCGGAACCAAACAACTTGTGTTTGTGTGGGTGTTTGTCTGCATATTTTATTACTCCATGTGGGTGAGATTTGGTCATTTCTTATTCCTTGCTTGCATGCTCACACACTTCTGGCTTTCTTCTGCTTTGTGGTTTTCTTGTTTGTGTGGACAAAGTGTACTTTGGTTGGAGCCAAAACCTGTTTGTGATTGTTGTGTTTGCCCAGACAAAAGGCAACACATTCTTGCTTCATATATATGCTTTTCACTCATTGTCATGTCTCTGTGTTGTGATTTAATATGTTTTTACCTGGAAAAATTGTCTCAGAAACAGTCTCCCTTATGTGTCGACGGCTCATGCTGTTTGTTTTGCCCAAGTTAAAATTGTCATCTAAATGTTTGACATAAATGTGGCCTTTTAGATGGTTTATTAAGAGGTTTGGGAACATCACTTGTTGACTGAGGAGGTACAGAGGTGACCTGAGGACACAGCTGAGGCCGTCTGAAGTTAGGGCAGCGGCCGTTTGATGTATGATGTCATCTGCAGCCGCTTGTCTGCTCGTGTGCTTTACTGAACTGGTTTAGAGGCCGCGGCTGGGCCCTGGCAAGGAGAGTTGTGGTTTGGCTGTCCTATTAGGTGCCTAACTGACACTACTGGGGTAAATATTAGTCATCACAGCTAACAACAAGAACTGCAGTAGAGCTGGGGTAACAGAGAGAGAGAGAGGCAAAAAAAATATGAGCAGTGTTGCACAATCTGGTTTGGTTGCAGATGATTATTTAAGGGTTTGAAGAGTAAAACGGATACATTTCCATTCAGATGAGTGTTCTGTGCTTGTGTAGTTCAGTGACATGAAGAGAAATGTGATGTAAAACAATTAAGATGATGCAAACAACAACAAATATCCTTAAAATCTAGTGTTGGTATTCAGTGACACAACATTTTCACCTTTATTTGAAGTGCAGAAGAAGTCGATGCCCGTTTATTAATGCATATACAGCAATGCAATACTTTCATGTATTTAAACTCAGATGTTTTCTGGGCTATTTCTTCTCTCAGCCCTGAACAGTAAGAGTTTATGTGCTGTTTTGTGTCAGTCAGCACATGAGCTTTTACGGTGCAGGGAGACGGAAATAAGCGACTGTGTCCCTTTGTTCGTCTTAACTTTCTGTCTATCTTCCTATCCTTTCTTTTTTTCATTTTTCCTCAGTTTACTTAGTGGAGTACATAGCTGGTCACGGGTGGCAGTGGATACTTGTTTAACTAAGTTGTGTTATTGTAAACTTCATCATAGTTTTGAACATCGTACAAATGGACCTGAAAGTATGAAAATGTTTAACACATTTTCTTGATAATCATAAAATGTCATTGGAGGTATTGGACTGTGCTGCAGCCATGCTTTGTTGTGTCTCATTGTCATTTTACTACCTTTGTATATATTTAATTGACATTTCATTTGCATTTATTTAATGAAATTGGATAAATATAAGCTTGATACTTTTTACTTAAGCTGTAAGCCTGATGTGAATAACAGATCTACTCACTCATGTAATATTTGTTTTGTTTTGTACTTTATTCAGATTTTACATTCAGTCTTACAATTCCATCCCACAATGTGTCACCACAATGACAAACTCTATAAAAACATGTGCAGTAAAGCATCAAAAGGAGCCTATTCAAAGAAATATCCACAACACAGTTCCAAATGTGGAGGTTTTATTTACTTCTTTTGCGTGCATATGTCACAGACAGATCCTCACCTGTAGAGGGCAGAAGAAGCTAAAACATAGAAGAGTGTTCTTAAGTGCATTGCAACTGAGCCTGTGGGTGTCATGGTGTACAAACTGTGGTTTACCCACAGGTTAGGACCTAGCGAGGTGTTTGTGTCTGTCTGCCTGCAGGTTACAGCATTGCCTACTGGGATTTCCTGGCTGTGTTACTTTAATGTGAAGATGCTGTCAGTCTGAACAGGCATTTGAGCTGGCTGACTCATCCATTTAGCATGTGCAATTTGCATTCATTAATGTGCTGAATGAAATGAAATGAACTGAACATTCATTTAAGTATTATACATATTAAATAATTACAGGTTACACTATATCCAATAAAAAACGTTTTTTTTAAAAATCCATGTGTCCCTATTTTTTTTGCCTTTTTATTGTTTGTTTATATGTTTTATCACATAAATAATACAAGTAATTCTGTAATTTTGATAAGCTACTTTAAATATATATTTTCATTAGTAGAGAAATCCATTAGACAGTAATTGACATGTGTGAGTGAATGACCTTCACTATACTTCATAAGTAAAGTATTCCAACAGTTTGATCAAACTGAACTTCTTTTCTTTTGTGTTTCCTGATGACACCTGCCCCTAACGACCATGGCTGTAGACTGTTACCGTGGTGCAGTTGCTAGAGTAACAATCTAAAGCCACGGTTGCCATGGAGACAGCAGGATGGAGGAGGAGCTGGGGTCGGCTTGGTAACTGGAAACTGTGAGGTCTCATTGGTTTGAGTGTTGATATTACGCAGTTGCACGGCGTAGGACTCCCCCAATGCAAACCCACACAGGTTTCCTTTCTGAGAGGAGGAGCGAAAAGAGAGAAAAGGCTCGAAGATGCATATCCTGGGTCCATCTTCCTATTCAGATAGTACAATTCAGTATTGTTGACATTTCTGCTGCATGGTCACGGTGTCCTCTGGGAGATGTTTGGTGCATTGCCAGGCTTCAGTAGCCATGACTGTAGACTGTTACTGTACTGTGTCACTGTATAAGCAGTAAGCAGTCTAAAGCCAAGGTGCTGATGCTCTGGCCAAGGTAAGAGAGAAATGAGAAGGACAAATCCTCCCCCTGTGGAAACCTGCATCAACAAAAAGAGGAGTGGATAGGTGTAATATTACAGGAGTCAAGTCTGACACAATTCCCTGGAGCTCTTTGCTAATCAATACAGCCCTTGTTGACCAGGGGAAAACCCCAGTGTCCTGCATCATTGTATTGTGGAACGAACACATGGTCTGGATAAGAATTTAAACCTGCTCTGACTTCGGACCATGGGAGACCAGGGCTTCTCCTCTGCCACCCCCCGTATCTGGAACCCCCTCCCTGACCACCTCAGACTTCCACATTCACTGGAGTCCTTCAAAAAGGGACTAAAATCATCCCTGTTCAGACAGGCTTTTTATGGCCCACCATGATGCCATCTTTTATTTGCTCACTCTTTTATTCGTGATGGAGTATTTTATTTATTTATCTATTTCTCTCTCTGTAGCACTTTGAGATTCCGCTGAATCAAAAGTGCTTTATAAATGCAATTTATTATTATCATTATTACTGATCCATCACATGGTGCCTGACTGCATTGTTTCTGCTGCTATATCAGTGACCATGTTGCTAATACACGTAGTTTATCTTACTATCACAGTCCTAGATGGGGAGATAAGACTACCCATTAGCTACTGTTACTGTACTCTAAACTGGGTGAATGCTGACGTGTAAAAATCAAATACACTGGGGTTTGTGGTAACCTGCAGGATTATTTTAAAAGTCTGAGTTGTCAGTTTCTTCCTGAGGTGACTGTATTACACTCACTGAGTCTTTAATCATCTCAGTCCCTTAAAATTAACTGATTTACTCTTGTGATGACTTGCTAATGTAATTATGTACTTGGCAGGGGTAGAAGACAACAGCGCTGCTCTAAACTGGGAAATAATATGTAGATTAATAACACCAGGGCAGCACATCTGCAAAATCAATTGTTTCACAAAGATACAATTATTTGCTCTAATCGAAAAAAGTTACTTCCAATGGTGTTTAATTACTCAAACAGATATGTCCTGCACAGTTTTCTGTTTAATTTATTCTTTTTATGACAGTTATTTTGTTGCTTCAGTGTATTACAGAGACAATTATAATTATTTTAATTGATAACTGCTTATGAATAATGAATAGTCAGTATTGAATCAGATAAGCATCCAGCAGGTTAAGTGCTCAGTCAATCAAGGACTCAGTGAACAAGTTAATATATAATAATATATAAGTTTTTTTTTTAAAGTTGTTTAAGTTAAATATCACAAAAATTGCATACTGTTCAATGTATACTCTTACAGCTCTGTGTA
Organism: Ostorhinchus cyanosoma; assembly: GCA_029814465.1. Lineage (NCBI taxonomy): Eukaryota > Metazoa > Chordata > Actinopteri > Kurtiformes > Apogonidae > Ostorhinchus > Ostorhinchus cyanosoma. Next base: position 22,643,897 of record JAPTYQ010000007.1, read on the forward strand.
TAGTTTTATGTATGAACTAGATAAAACTGATTTATATAATACTTTTTTAAAAAATCAGTTAATTGACATCCAGTCATAGACAAGACCTACTTCCTTCTTCAACTGAAGCTATAAAGTGTCTTGATGTGTATGTGTTTGTATCATTTCAATAATGGCTGTCTCCAGCCTTTATCAGGCCATTATTGATCCAGTCTTTTTCCAGAGTCATAAGTTAAATAACTGAACTCTCTCCATATCACTCTCCTGTTCCTTATCAGCCCCTGAACTCCTCCAATCCACTGTTTGGTTTTCGGCCCTTTAACCTGGAGGTGTCTGATGAGATCGACTGATAAAGACTTAACTCTGACTTACTGGTGCTGATACACAGGCTGTTAAAGCTGAGCTGTTGCCATGGTTTGAAGTACCACAAAAAAAGAACAGCGGTCTGTCAGTTGAGAAAAATATGTGCAAAGAATATAAGAAAACACTGTATCCAGTAAAACAACATGAAGGTCATAGGATTCTTTTTAAAGTGTTGACCTTTAAATCAACAAATGATCGTTATGGTCCTGGTTAAAAAATCATTTAATTAAAATTTGCGATCAGGTTTGGGTTTTTACAAATACAATTGTTCAAGTTGTGTTTTAGTGCGTCTGTGCAACAAGTAGAGTCTTCAATTCCGCGTAATCCCGTTTCAGCACCACGGGCGTGGAACAGCGACACAGCGGCTCGGGCTCTGCGCTGTCCATGGTGCTGATCTGGATGAGTGTCAGGACGGTGACAGTGAGAGAAACAGACACGTTGTACAAACAGATTATCAAGGACCGAACGGGTTAGATTTACAACACATTTACCACCTGCACTTTCCTGTCGTTTATATGCGCCACAACGCTTGTAATGCACAGGTTATAGTTAGTCGTGTATTTTACAGCATATAACACGGCTTATCATTCCCTCATGTTCTTTGGATACACGGTGTACAGACCCACATTCACGCACTGGACTGCGGGCTGCGCAGTCTCTCCTCATCCAGTAGATGTCTGTCAGCTGATGAGCACATTCGCGCGTTTCAGTGCTCGTCAAGTCACGTGCGCGAGGGTACGCGTCGATGACGTCATTTTGCCTCCAAACCAATAGACTCTCGTCCTATTTTGCTGCCTGGCTTATCAGAACGCGTGGGCAGTGTCTTGGTCTGGCTCGGTTTCCATGGCACCGGGGAGAAACCGCTTCGGCGTGTGGGTTGACTTGACGAGCGAGCGGATCCTCCTGTGAAGTACGCACGGAATCAGTGAAAACGTGACCGGACAGCCACAAAACCGGTGGATCTCTATCGGGAATTTTTTAAGCATGACACATCTAAATATTCCCATGATAGCTTATGTTTTATTTTCCATAGTCGTTTGAGGGCTCAGTTTAGGCTCTACACTTTCATTCCCATATTACTTTCATTACCTACACATTAAACACTTTCAGATCAAAGTCAGCGTGCGCTGGCCACAGCAACGAGTTGTGAATGAACAAGGAGTTTCATTGACTCGCTCCACCCACTCCTCCCTCGTATAGTCCGTGCACGAGCCTGTCACACTGCGCATTCACACCCCCGCACCCCCTCCAGTGGCTCACACTGCAGTGTGCGCGCGTGTGTGTGCGCGCTATGACTTTAAAAGGGTTATAGTAGGTGACTGCGTATGATCTGCAAAGTGCGCAAGAATGACGCAGGGCTGACTTCACCGGCGAACGACGTCACAGAACTGAGATTGGAGAAAAAAGTTAAAGGAAACGCCGACCGGAAGTGCTTGAAGGGGGAGAGTGG
>JAPTYQ010000007.1:22652193-22687495 GCA_029814465.1 Ostorhinchus cyanosoma
GTGTGTGTGTGTGTGTGTGTGTGTGTGTGTGTGTGTGTGTGTGTGTGTGTGTGTGTGTGTGTGTGTGTTTTGGGGAGGGTGTCAGTGTGAGATAGTTAGTGCATCTGTTTGCATGAGTCCAGCCAGGAGACTAGTGGAAATATCAGTACAGAGCAACAGGAATCTTTCAGTAACTTATCTCTATCAAAGTCCACACCGTGTCACAATGTCAATGTGCTAATCTCATATAAACTACATATGAAAATGATGTATGCTATATGATAGAAAAGATGTGTTATGAGATATCCTCTCGGGTTTCATGCTTGCCAAGTGATGAATCACACAAACATAAAGGAGATGATGAACTCTCTGGTTGGGTAGAAAGAGCACCAAAGTCTACTCCTTAAATAACACATATACATATATGCCTCAAATATGATAATATCACAAAAGAGTAGATACTTTCTAATCTGCCTTAATAGATTAAATACATTATAATCATATTCATCCATACTTTCACACAGGGTTGATTCTCATAAGTGAACCAGTAGTAGATAATGATAAACAAAACCTGGTCCTAAAACACAAAAAAAATGTAATCTAGAGGAGCAGTTTTTATGATGAAATTACTTGAGTCCTTAAAGATCACCTCCACTCAAAAACAAGTTTTTTTTTCAGTGTTTGTTCACTTTAATCTTGACCTCTCATTGTGCTGAATGATATTAATACAGAGTTGGACTTTTTAGGGTTTTCTCACATTCTGCTGAAAGTTTCTGTCTTCTCACTAAAAATCTGGAAATAAAGGGCAGACCGATCAACAGGGTTTGTGATTTGTGACAGGACATTAGAGCAAAATGTGATCTAGTACTTGTATAATTAAGATGAGGAAACCTGAAACCACAAAGTTCACGTCTCAAATATTAGAAGTGGTACCTAGTAGATACATGTTACATATCATCACCTTTTTTTATTATCAAATACTAAATTTCTTGGTAAGTCTTTTGTGTTTCCTGAAAAATCTGGGGGAAAATGACATCGGCACTTATTTTAGGAAGGTGACAATGTTAACATAATATATATTTTTAGATGTTCTGGCTGTTTTACTGAAGGTACAGGAGAAGGCTTCAGTTTAACCCTTTTTAACTAAAACCAGTTAAAATCATTGGTGTGTTTTGGCTTTAATATGATGGTAAGAGGTACTATAACAAAAAAGTAAAGATCATAGTAAGCTTTGAAAGATATCTGATGCCTGATTTATATTGCAGATGCAGATGCAGTTTGGTTCCCTTGTATTGAGGACAATTCTTGAACTTCTCACAAACTTTACAGTTAGTGAGGGACTATTACGTCATGTATAAATGGACTTATTATACGAGATGGATCCATCATTCAAAGTAAACTCTAACTCCTTGTAAAGTGCAATGACACATGGTTGTTCTCATTGATTAAGATCTTTAATAAAAGTTTCCTTGAATGAGGTCATGAAATCCAGTCAGGAGCTTTCAATGCTTCAATCTGCCTTGGACTTCTTTGTTTGAAATTCTCTGTGGGGCTCCTCTGCGTTGACACATCACCCGGTGTACTCCACCATATATAGTCTTTTTGCTCATTCTTACCCTGTCGCTCCCTGTGTTTTGGTGAATTATACATTAAAACCACTTCAAATGGATATTCTCCAAACATCTAGTCCCAGCAAATATGCATCACACAAGCCTCTGGCCTCATTCTACTCTCTTTCTGTCTGTCTTTTCTACATGCTCGCCTTGTCTCTTTCACACTATTCGAGATGTGGATCCCATTTCAGTCACGTATCTTTCATCTGCCTGCCATTTTTCTTCTTTTCCATTCCATACCCATTTTTCAAGCCCAGTATTTTCAGTGTGCTCCATCCTGTCAACCAGTGTCCCACTCGTGTCTCCCCCATTCTCACTGTATCTGTATTCCCCCATCTGTCCACCTCCTCCTCCTCCGCCACTCTACTCATCTCTAAAAGTCATCTCTTCCCACCTCCTAGTGTCCCACTGGGGGAAGACAGAGGGAGACAGAAAGAAAGGATGAGAAAATGAGATGGGGGCAGAAGAGATGAAGATGTGGATGTGTGATTGGGCTAGAAAAAAAAAAACCCTGGTGTCACAAATTCACCTGCAAAAAAAACAAAAAACGCCCTGCTTCCCCCGCTTTTCTCATCTGTATTCACAGTCCCTCCTCCTCCTGCATCATACCTCCTCACCTCTCCCCTCTTCCTTCTCACCCTCCCTCCCCCCTCCTGTCCTTCTATGTCTCTCATCATCCTGCATTGCTCCACCTGCACCATGGTGCAGCACTGACAATCAGAAGTCTACACACACACACACACACACACACACACACATACACACACACACACACACACAGGGAGACACACGCCCACCACTTCCGGCAGCCCCCTCCCTCTCTTACCTCCCCACTGCAGACACGAAACATTCTACAACCCCTGGTGTGCCAGCGCTTTACTAAGACACTGCTTGAACTACTGTATTTTACACCGAAAAAAATTACAGAAATAGCACTAATGGGTTTACAATAGCAATCAGTGTAATAATATATGACCATATGTAAACATTGTGTTACTTATGTAACAGCTGTCAGGTCATTTTGTGTCTAAAGCCCATAATTTAATATCATCTTTTTTTCTTTTTTTTTTTTTTACATTTGTTGGTGCTGTATATCCTAAACCTTTAACTAATGCTTTACCCTGAATATAAAACACATCAGTAGACATGAGTAGATATTGAACTTTAAAAGTGAGTGTAATTTGATACATTCAGCCCTTTAAAACAGAGCATGACACATAGCACAATTACCCCAGTTTTACTGCCTCTACCCACATCTCTACTGCTTCAGTAATGATTTGGGGATGTACTCTTGTTACCAAGATAGACGGATGTAACTACTTGTGTTGTAAGAAGTTACTTAGTTACAGAAAACTTGTATGAAATCCTGTGTCTGAATTCCATACTATTCCAGTACGATGAGCCAACCACTTTTATTGTATGATTTAAAGCTATGATGAAGAAACACGTATGGAAATATGAGAGGTTTGGCTTTGGATGCAGAATCATGTGGGCAGGACAAAAGACTATGGACACTGGCCCTTTAATTTGGTGTTGCTAGGGAAATGAAGCTGTTTACTCTAGCATCAGCCACACAGATGATGTCTGCATGAACTCTCTGTGTACCTCCTCTTAGACATATTTAAGGACAAACTCAGTGTGTATGTACTTTTCTCTGTATTTTTTCCCCCCATTGTCCCATAGTTTCACTCCACACCCCCTCACACTCCTCATACTTTTTGTAAGTTCAAAATTAAGCCAAGTGGAAAGCAGGAGCTGAAAGATCTGATGAGGATGAGATGACGTGGTGCATTCATTTACATGACTGATGAGGAAAACTACATCAGATGGATGAAAGTTTGCTGTTGAGCCAAACCGATGGGCTGGACATTAGGACAGCTGGACTGAATAAACCAAATAAAATGAGGAGAAGTAATAGTGACATCTAGTGGCAACTGCATATAACTGTGCATAGAGTGTACTGAACGTACTGTGGGTAGAATATATGTCTGCTTCTTTATGTAATGAAGACATTTAAGCCCCCTTCCCCCAGGCTTCATATGTAGGTCAAGATGTACGTAACAATTGCATAACGATGTACAAAGCATTAAATTCTGTCATATATTATCAAGATGTGCATGAAACTCTAGGATTAAAGGATATGTAAGATTTTACATTAGGCATGATTCTAATTAGACTGTTATGTTCATACGTATATAAAATTATATGAATATGTTAAACAGATTTTTTTCAAAAGTTCTATTAATGTTATGTTATGCACCTTTATAACCTGAAATATTTGGAAGATACAGCAATACAAAAAGGTAATTAATCATTTTATTGTTAAAGTAGGCTATCAAATTCACTGTGTTTAAATTCTACCTGTAGACTATCAAAGACATGAATTACAGTAAAACAAATTTGAAATTGATGGGCAAACAAAATTGCCAAACATGATTTAGCATGGTTTGGCTGTGTCCTTATTGAGATTAAATAAATAAATAAATAAATAAATAATGATAGATATTAAAACTTCTTGGTAGATCTTCTAGAGTCAATTGGACTTGGTCCAGTTGAACCGAGAAGAACGATGACCTGGACAAATCAGAGCCTACACAGACACACGTTTTAAAAGTTATGGCGAACATTTTAAAAACATTCCCCATCAAAAGCAAAAAATACAATGATTTTCTAAACGATCTGGAAATTCAGAAAAGTGCAAATAGTGAATTAATTAAAATTGTAGTCTTCAAATGACGATAGGAAGTAGTTCGAGGAACAGAATTACACTACATTACCCAGCAACCCTCTCTGCAACGTCACTTGAAAATGTTTGACCCAGTGGGGCCACCATAGTTGTTATGTTTGTTTTAGTGAAAGCAAAAATGGCGAACGAACTGGACAGAGTGCGAATCTCGGCTGCGGAACTCCGAGCCGAAGCGTCGAATTCAGTCAGTATTACTGACTGTCAGAAAGGTGAGAGGAAGCGAGCCACACAATTTGAGTGAACACACTAGAGGAAAAAGTCCTTAATTTAGAACAAAGTAGAGTTTTAAGTGAGCTAAAAGTAGCCTACGGAGTTGCTAAGTTAGTGGCCAGCTAATGTTGTTAGCTAGCTAGCTCTCAGCCTGTCCATTCTCTGGTCCCGCGCGGTTTCTTTTAAACGCCCCCTTCAAGCACAACAGCACCCGATATTTACTTTCCAACCATGACCACACTTTAATTTAGATGTTATTTTACACTACCTAAGTATGTTGTTTTAACGGCGTTTATTTTAATGACAGCAAAACCCTGTAATTAGAGTAGTAGATGAAAGCAACGTCAAACCTTGTCACGACTGACGACCTCGACTCATGTCATTCGGTAATGGTGTAAATTCACCGTTACTCACTGCAGATGGCACACATGTTCAATCAAGGCTTTGTCGAAAAAGTAATAAACAAATCCAGTGTTTACTCCTCTGTGAGTATCTGTTGTCTGTCAATACTGCCTAAGCTTAATAGTTGTAGAAAGTTAATTTGAAAAGTTCTGAGGGCCAGCACTTTTTCGACTTAAGAGTCGGATATTTGAAAACACTTCAGAGATGCCTCTAGATTTTTCATGCAATTTGCAGGGAAACACGAGTGAAACAATATCAGGCCTTCACTTTGATTCTTCCTTTATATGTTTTTTTTATCAGTTGAAGAACAGGAGCAACATGCGCATAAGCAGCATAGGAAACGTGACGGAAAGCGTCCTGATCTGCAGCGGTACCAGCCAACAGCAGGACACGGACGACGTCACCGTGACAGTGAGGATGGGGATGCCTCTATACCTGGTCAAAGCGAAGACCATCTTTCCCCTGAATTATACGAGCATGTTCAGCTGTCACAAAATGAAAAAAAGACTGTCTCTGATAAAGCAACAGACAGACATGGATGCACAGATGGTAGAATTGATCCCAACAAGACAATTGAGGACAGGATGAGAGGTGATGGCAGTAACACTCAGAACTGTAGAAAGTCCACACCACACACTAAAATTGAAGAAAATCGAGAAAAGGACTGTGTTGAAAATGACAGAGAACATCAGGAGCTTGTTGGAGCTGCAAAGACACCAAGAAAAGCTAGAAAACCAGACAGAGAATTTTATCAACCCGGAAGCCGAAGAAACATTCAGGGAAAGGACTCTGGGGTTGGAAGAGAGCAGGAAAGACCTGCAAATAGGAAGCAAGAACAGAAAACTGAGTCAGATTCCCAGTGGAATACACCAGAAAAGGAAGGAAATAAAAATTCTCCCATACAGAAGCAGGGAGGGAAAGATAAAGAAGTAAAAGTAATACAGGAGTCAAACAAAAAGCAAGGCAGTCGAGATGCTGAAAAACCTCCTTTACCCTCTGAGGCTACTGTGGAGAAACTCACTAACAAAGTGGAAAAACTCAGTGTGAAAGAAAAGGGCAAAGTAAGAGGTGTGGGCCAAGATGCTGAAGAGGCTGGTTGCAGCAGAGGCGAAACAACTGATAAAGCAAAAAGAGGTGCTGAAATAAAAGAGGATGAGGACAAAAAAAAGGAGAAGGGAAACCACCGGAGAAGAGGAGGGGAGAAGGAAAAAGAGAAAAATCAGGATTCCATTAGAGGTGAAGATAATATTCCTGGCAGAGAAAAGGGCAACCAAGGTAAAATGGAGAACGAAAGACACCGAAGAGAATCAGACAGGGATAACAGACCGGGTAAAACAGGAGAGACACACCAAAACAAAGGAAAAGAGAATCGCAGGGAAAGCAGAAGAGGTGACAATAACAACAACAGATCCCGAGATACAACAAAAGATGTTAAAGTAGACAGAGCAGAAAACAGGCCTGTTGAAAGAAGTGACAAAAATAAATCCAATGCAAATATCACAACACCAACCTCAAAACGCTACTCTAAATCAGACATTCGACGCTCACGAAATCGAACTTACAGCAGTAGTTCAGCAAGCAGTGTGACTAGCCTGGATGGTCCCAGGCTGGGGATAGAAGTGGTTAGTACGAGGCGACCACGCTTAGATCCAAAGCGCAGTGACAGAGAGAGCACAGCTAATAGTAAAGATGGCAGGAGGAGTCATCTGCAGAGCTGGACAACAAATGGAGAATCATCTACAGAATCACTGGAAGGGAGTGAGATGAGTGACATAGCAGAGGATAGAAGGAAGAAAAGACAAGGTGGAGAGGTTGATGTAATTGCAGAGAGACGGAAGGAAGAGAGGAACAGGTCAAAGGGAAACAAAGGTGGAAGTCGTGGTATCCTGAGGGTGTCTCTGGAGAAGCAATCATCACAAAGTGGAGATGTGCAGCATCGTAAGCAAGGCATGGTTCCTCGAGGCAGAGGTGGAGGTATCTTGGTGCTTCCATCCCGCACAGACATCTCTAATTCACCTGAGGGTGGACAGAGGCTACTTTTTGGTGGAATTCGAGGAGGAGCAGCTTCCAGGAGCAGAGGAGGCAGGGGAGGAGGAGTAAGACGACTCTGGGATCCAAATAACCCAGACCAGAAGCCAGCTTTGGTCAACACCCAATCCTCACCGCATTCATCTCTACAACAGCCGACATATCTTCAGACCGGATCTGGGTACGGACAGCTTCACTTTCTGGACACAGATGATGAGGTGTCTGGTAGTCCTCCAGTCACACAGGGCGAGCACTTTCGATCCCAGCAGCAGGCTGCTGCCCTGGCCTACTACAAGTTTCAGAACTCTGATAATCCCTACTGCTACCCTATGCCCACCTCCAGCCCACATAATCCCAACACTCCTAGCAACCAGCGCTATGCATATCCTTATCATATGGGCCCATACCAAATGGCTCCTCCTAATGGCATGTACCCAGGCCCTGGCGTGGGTCAGTTTTGTGGTGGATACAGGGCAGCAGGGTATTCCCAGCCTGGTACAGGAGGTGGTTTGTCATATGAAGAGGTTGAGCAACAAGCAAGAGGGGAGTTGGGGAGGCTGTTAAGGGCTGCAGACGCTCAAGAGCTCCAGCTCAGTAACCTGTTGTCCAGGGACAGACTGAGTGCAGATGGACTGGATCGCATGGGCCAGCTGAGGTGAGCATTGTTTTCACAGATTCAATGTTAACATTTTTTGTTAGTGTATTTTCTTTGGAGGGGTTTTTGAGGGGGGTGGTTGTCAATTTTATCCTGCCTCTGTACAAACAGTTATTTCAAATATTGCATGAAAATCAGACAAAAGAATTATATAAAAGAAAGTCAAACTTTCGAAAAGGTTAGTCAATAGTTTTGTTATTGTCAGCTCTGGAAAAAATGAGTTAAAAACAAAACTTGCCATATTGTTGCAAGCAAATTTCTAGAATGACTTACCTGACATTTTACTCATCCTTGGAAATTGAGCAATCCTTATTCTTTCTGAGCTGTGTTTAGAGGAAAGAGAAAAGGGGGTTAAGGAAACCTTGAGTCTGCAGTTAAATGATATAAGTAATTACATTTTCTTACAGAGATATTAAAGTTTTAAAATTGTATTGTTTTCTATTTAGTGGTTTGTTTGTTTGTTAGTTTTTTTAATTTAGTATTTTGTTGTTTTCAAGTGCATAAATATTTTAGCAAATGAAGTTTTCGGAAATAACCCACAGAAACAGAGAAAAATTAAATCAATGCATGTTAAATAATCTTGTGTTCCAGAGCGGACCTTTTATCACTCTATGAGCAGGCCATTCTGACAGACATCGAATTGTCAGACTCTCAAAATGTGGATCAGGCCTTGTGGAAAAATGTCTTTTACCAAGTAATAGAACGCTTCCGACAGTTACTCAAAGACCCCAGTTATGAAAGCAGCCCTCGTATCAGAAATATGCTGCTCACGCTGCTTGATGAGGTGAGAACATAGTGCAAAAATTTCTTTCTTTTTGCTTTTGTAGTGGCTTGATCAATTTAAATAAAAAATGTTTTCATTATGACTTGACCTGCTTATTGAATTGAATCATATGTTGTACAGGGAGCTCTGTTCTTTGATGCACTGCTTCAGAAACTGCAGACGGTGTACCAGTTCAAACTAGAGGACTACATGGATGGCATGGCCATTAGAGCTCGGCCATTGCGCAAAACGGTACAGGATGATTTCTTTCACCTGCTTTGATATCAGTCTATATGCCAATTTGACATTTTCAAATATATATTCATTGAAAAACTTCAATATTCATTATAAATGGGAAAACAATTAAAAGACCCACTAAGTTGAATGGCTGCTGTATCCCTTTTTTTTTTTTTTTTTTACTTGCTTTGGATTGTGTTTTTAAATGGGGCATTTAAAAATGTAAGTTGAAATGTTTGTCATAGTAACTGCACAACGTGTCACACTTGTTCACTTTATTAAACAAGTTAATAATCAGCTCATTATTAGCAATGTATTAATGGCTTTATGTGTGTTTTTGCATTCCTTAGGTAAAATATGCACTCATCAGTGCTCAGCGTTGCATGATCTGTCAAGGAGACATAGCACGCTATCGGGAACAAGCCAGTGACTCTGCCAACTATGGAAAGGCCCGCAGGTAAGCTGCAACAAGTATTCTCTGGTTAGTGTGAAATTTGTTTCACACATTTTGGAGCACTGGTTTCACTGGCACCAAGTCTCTTCTGTTCTGTATCAGCCAGTTTTATTTGGTCCTGCTATTTTTTTTCCGCTCCAAAATAATCTCAGGTTTGTACTGTACAAAATTTCAGCATGACACAGAATTTGTCCTAATACTCAAAAACAACATCATTATTACACATATAAGTCAATTTATAGTTCTGCATGTGTACTTGTTTAAATCATATGAAGTCATAACCACTCTTGTTTTCATTTCTTTCTAGTTGGTATCTTAAAGCTCAGCAGATAGCTCCAAAAAACGGACGGCCATATAACCAGCTGGCCTTGTTGGCAGTCTATACAGTAAGTGACTTTTCCATTGAAATGGAGTAGTTAAAGTCAGTTATTGTTGCCTCTGTCTTATCTTGTTTTGACCCACCTCATTACAGAAACGGAAGTTGGATGCTGTATATTATTACATGCGCAGCTTAGCAGCCTCCAACCCCATCCTAACTGCAAAGGAGAGCCTGATGAGTCTGTTTGAGGAAGCTAAGCGCAAGGTATTCTATATTAAATTCATATTTTACTGATTAAAACAGTTTGGGGTATTGATCTTTTCTTCAATTAAGTTTTAACTTAAGTGCTCCAGGTTTAGGAACCTGGAAAGAGTTTGAAGTTTAAGCGTTCAGGGATGAGTGAAGAAGAGTTCGTGTGATTATATGAAAATCTTTATGCTCTTTAAATTAATTCTTTATTCCTCTATTATTTGAATACAAATATAATCATGTTTAAGTATTAGTGCTAAAGTATTAGTGTCTGGTTTTTACTGTCTGATTTTACTGTCTGATTTTACTGTCTGATTTTACCGTTATCCATCACCTTTGTATTTTATTGTGTTTTATTGCTGTTTGATATGTATATTTTTTGTGTTGTAAAAGTGACCTTGAGTGTCCTGAAAGGCGCTTTTTGACAAATAAAATGTATTATTTTTATTATTATTATTAATTAAATTGTATGTGTAATCAAGTATTTCATTTTATTTTATTTTATGCAGGCAGAGCAGCTGGAGAGGAGGAGGAGGCAGGAGCATGAAGGAGGCTCCAGGGGTCCAGCAGTAAGAGGAAGAGGAAGAGGAGAGGAAGGAGCACGTGTGGAGATTTGGATTCGGCCCAGTGGACAAGCAACAACTCCATCCTCACACAAAGGAGGCAGCGAGTCCAGTCGAGACTCTGAACAGGATGGAGAGTTGTGCTCTCTTAGTGCTAGTGATGTAAGAGCTTCATTCATAGTTAGTCTCATGCTTCATGTGCCTCATTATTTTATCATGTGTTTTGGATGTTGGTACATTGTTTTTAAGGATAGATGAAGACTACAATCTCAAAGCTTTCTCTTTCCATTATTAACATATCCACTCCCTTGCTTATAATCTCATTTCTGCATTTTCAGTCATTTAACGTGTCCTTCATATTCAGTTTTAACAAATTTACTTCCTGCATGATTTTATTCATTCAATATTCCACTGCTTTTGGAGTCCTTTTACCGATATTACTTCTACAGCTTTTATTCTGCACAAGGGTGGTATATTGTAACCCCACGTTGCTCCTTCCTTATCTCTCCTTTTCTGTTCTTACACTTGTGTGCATTTATTCACTGTCCTTTAAATGGAATATGCTATTGTAGGCTTATGCACTTGTGTCCATGAGCCACTCCAAAGTGCCATTGATATGTTGTGGTCCATAATTCTAACGGAGTTTGGTCCTAAACATCCTTTTAGGTCTGTGTATTTGGGGCTACTAATGGCAGGGGCTCGGGTGGCATTCATCAGCTTTTCTCTGAGTGTGGGAAAATCACAGATTTATGTGATGATGCACACATATTTATTCCATCATCCTGACTGTATTTGAAATGTGACATTTTGGTTTTCATACTAAACTGTGTAAATCATTTGCAACCTGACCTTTTTCTCAGGTTATAGTACCTTTTTGATTTTCAAGTGGGAATGTCATATTTTGACAGAATAACAGTCTTGTGACCCTGAAACATGTATTCTGTTCAAACTGTTTACACAACCAGTCCAAATGTTATGGGTTTATCTGGTCTTGAATACAATTTGCCATCCCTTGGTGATCGGTTACTCCGTTTACCACTTTTATCTCAAGGTGCTTAACTTAGATTTGTCATTTCTTTGCACATTGGTTCCCAAATGTGGGTGTATTATTTGCGCCTCTGAAATTATTTCCCCAAAGCTTTTCAAGCAGCAGCTTTAGATGCACTGGCCTGTCATATATTATTCAGTGGATTATGCTTTAAGGGTATAGTCACTTTTTTGTTACCATTGTTTTCAGAAAACTCAAATGTCTTTATTGAATTTTTTTTGATTAGTGGTTTATTTGTAAAAACAGGTCAGAGAATGTCTACTGTATGATAGATTTCAGACAAGCATCTCTAATGCAGTTCCATTGAAAGTTACAGTGAAATGATTTCAGAAGTGCAATGGTTTACACACTTTTTGGGCCTCCTGTTATATTGGACCTGCAGAACTTGAAAAAAACACACCATCCTTCTGCAGCTCTCTTGCTTCTCATTCAAAAGGACTTCAGTTATTTTATTCAAACCAGCCCTGTACACCTTTAGTTTACTGAACCTAAAGGTAAACTGATAGGTCTATGGTTATGAGATGTTCTAGGGATCAATGCAAATTGATTACTCGCTTTTCTTCAGGTAAATAAAACTTCTAGGCTATATATTGTACTGGTAGCATAAATTGAACAGAATAAATGGTATTTTTTTAAAACTGGAAATAATTATATTTTAATTAATCATCTGCTAAAATGTCATTCTCACAACCCTACGTATGGTCTTAGTGATGTGAGATTTTCCATTGTTTTTACTCAAGCTTGTCCTCAAGTCAAGTATGAAATTATATTACTTGCTTGTGATGACACTTGGCATCTGTTCTTTTATTAGTGTATCCAGATGAAAGTTGCCATGACATCAATGTGTAGGTGTGTCCTCTTGGCCACCTTCAGCAGTCGTCCCCCCCCCACACACACACACAATATTGTCATTTTATTCAATTACTCAGGTGCATCTAAGTCTTGACGTCAGTTACTGATTTCTCCTTGTGCTCTTTGAAAACAAATTTTTTTTTGTCTCATTTGGAACAAAACTGCCTTACTGTTCAGCCATTAGTCATGCTTTTTTTCTGTCGACCTTCTTTTTCTTCAGCTAAACAAGAGATTCATTCTGAGTTTCCTGCATGCACATGGGAAGCTCTTCACTAAAGTGGGGTGAGTGATTGTTCCTATATTCTACCTTTTTAAAGCTGAAGGAGTTTGAAAGAATGAGAGCAGCTGAAGTGAAAAAAATGGTGCATTTGTGTGTGTTTTTCTTACGATGGATTATTTTTTCCTGTACAGCATGGAGACCTTCCCTGGAGTGGCAAGTCGGGTTCTCCAGGAGTTTAGGACACTGCTTCAACATGGACCTTCCCTACTGGGCAGCACACATATGCTGCAGATAATCACCATCAACATGTTCACTATTCACAATGCCCACAGCAGAGGTATTGAAGCCTATACACTGTCAAAACCCTCATTATCATATGCAAAGCAACAAATACAATTGTACTTTTCTCTCATGTTTCCCTGTCAATATACTGTATATTTCTCTTTATTATGGGGATGAACTGATTGTGAAGTTCTGGAACAATACTTACAATTGAGAAATTTCCTTTTTTCTCAGTTGCCAATGCCAATGTTATGGTGTGTTTGTTCATTTAGTTTTTTGTTAGGATTATTTTTCAAGTACTTGTGCTCAGTTCAAATATTTTCAAATGAGAAAAAAATTCATACAAAGTTATGAAACAACAGATAAGCATCAGCCACAGTAAAATATCGTCTTTGCCGATAGCCAAAGGGGGACTAATGACATTCATTTTGTCTTCTGTTAATGTAATTTTACTTTTTTCTTTTGTTCAGACAAGGTATAAGCAGGTAACATCTACAACTATACCTTAGTATAGTTGTAAGTATACTTACCCAAAGGGGGATGTCGTGTAGTGCAGTCAGCTGATGTATCTGAACATCTCTACTTGAACATTGTTACTGTTGAATGACTTTTTTTGGAGATACTGACAGTATGATCATTACAGAAGTTTGCAACAGATAATTGTACACGAAGCAAATGTTTTTTCCCCATGTGTGAATATGTGTTAAAGTACCAGCGAGAGGTAGAGTTGCTCATCACAAACCAAATCACAAGAATTAATATATTATTATAGCCCATTTCTTTATGTGCTACTCTATGATCTAATGTGACCATCAGCCCATCAGACTGAGTGGCACACCATAGTTTTCTAGTGCAAAACTTTGATTATGTCATTAACTAAGAGTCAGTAAAAGCCAGTGATATGTAATATAAGGCTGTGGGATAGGAATTTGTGAGTACCGTAAGTCAGCAGCAAATAATATCACTCAGAAACTTAATATGGCTCGAAAATGAAGATTGTATTTCAAAAATGACTCATAATGCAGCCTCAGTGACTGGATTATTGTGTGTCTAAGTTGCTGATTAATATATATTTCTTTGGTTGTTAAATTGGATGTAAAATGTGATTCAGCTAGTAATATGAATCAGTTGTCATGGTCATGATTTAGTGATTATTGCTGAGTCCTTGCGCATTCGGAATCATGCAACTGTGTAGGCAAATTGCTTGGACTGTAAAGTGAACATAAATGTATTGGTGTTGACGCAGAACTGTTAAACTGCTTTATTTGTTCTTTTCTTGACAGGCGAAGAAGGAGATGTACGTTCCGTTTTACAAGAGCAAAGCACTGCCCTCGGCCTTGGAATATTTGCACTGTTAGTGCAGCGTTGCACTGAGCTACTTAAAGAGACGCATGCAGGTAAAAGTGACTAGCTGGTTATGTCAAAATTACTACTCTAGATTCTCACATGATCATGTATTTATGGGAAGTTAATGTTGGTGCATGGTTTCCTTTACTAAATTAACATCAGTCTTGTTGTCTATAGCCACAATATACTAATTTTTTTGTATAGATATTTCAAATTTGCATCTTGTGTATCTCTAGTCCTCTCTTCTGTTCCTCTGCAGCTACGATGGTGTATATAACATTAGGTAAATCAGAAAAGCAGCTGGTTAATGTCAACAGACTAACTGCCCATAGCACAACACAGACACCATTACAAACTTCATGTAAACTCAAAAGCATCCACAAACTTTGCATTGAGAACCATGAAGATGTCATTCAAGCACTGCAAAACTGTTAATTTACTAGTTAAATAACTCCCGCTCTGTCCTTGTCATGTGCTGTTATGTCCTTGGAGAGACACTTGACCCACCTTGCCTCCAGTATCATTCACACTGGTGTATGAATACATATGAATGTTCGGTGGTGGTCAGAGGGGCTGTTTGGCACAAATTGGCAGCCACGCTTCCATCATCCTGCCCCAGGGCAGCTGTGGATACAAATGTAGTTTAACACCATCAGAGTGTGAATGTGAGAGCAAACGAATAATGGATCACTAATGTAAAGCACTTTGGGTTCCTTGAAAAGCGCTTATTATTATTATTATTATTATTATTATTACTACCATTACTACCACCAGCTTGGTGCTGCCAGTTGTTGCTATTCTATAGAAAATACAGTATTGTAATTCATATTGCTAAATGTATTAGTCATTGTTATCACTTTTTATCATTCAGAACCAGTGTCCACACCAGATGGAGGGGACCAGCTGGAGGGCATGGTAAGGGTCTCTGCTTTCCCAGTGGATCTTAGAGAATTACTACCCAGCGTCAAGGTGTGGTCTGACTGGATGTTGGGACAGCCAGACCAGTGGAATCCTCCTCCATGCAGTATAGAGTGAGTGTTTTTACTTACATGCACTGTTTGGATTTCTATAGATCAGCCTTTTCCTAAGAATCACTTTGGATATTTTCTTCTTCATAAAGTTGCAGCCCTGATGTATGGCAGTGTCTAGCTGACCTGTGTAACGTATTGGCTCGTGTGGACCATGAAGAGGTGCCTCTGTACAAAGTTGACACGGACGAAGGTGAGGGAGACGAGGAGTTGACAGTGCTGCAGCTTAAGGAGGACAGGCTGTTGGCTGGCTTTGTGCCCCTGCTGGCTGCACCACAGGAGCCCTGTTACACAGACAGACAAACTGACATGGTGAGCAGAGTTGTATGTCTTGTTATTGATTAATTTCTGACTTCTGAAAGGTGCTAAGTATTTAAATTAGGAATATATTGTAATTTTACAAGGACTGTGTGAGTGACCAAAATCTAAGATCTTTACAGAGGTAATTTCATATGTAGATAACACACATACACACGCGGCGCAGCACATTTTCAGGAAAATCAGTGAATAACCAGTTTATCTATAATGACTACGTGGAAATCTTATTCCTTATTACATTTTGAATTATGTACTTAACAAATAAAACATACTATTCTGAATTAATTTTTCATTATTGCAAAGTTTTTCAAAGGATTTCTCACAGGCTTAGGTGCTCTGTGGTTATAATTACAGTGGAGAGGTTAGATGTCAGAGGTCTATTCCTGACAAAGATTTGATGTTAGTAGCCAAAAACTCATTTTCACATTCCTTTTAACATAATTTTGCCTAGGTTTGTGGATTCTATAAGCACATGTGTGGTTGTCTGTAGGCCCTCTGGCAAGGAAATAGTAAATTTTTCAATTAAATTACTACATTTTAGAAGAGTTGTGTAAGAGTAAACATTTTTTTCAATTGTTCAAATAAGCATGTAACAAAATTGAAAGTATTACTGTGAAAATGTGGTGCATATCAGACTTGCTGTACCTAAACCACATCCATGTGACAGGAGTAATCCCTCAGTTTGGGCTGAGCTTCTCATCCTCCTGTTCTGTGTTATGTTCACTCTCCTCTGTGTTTGTTTGTATTGCATCTTCCAAATGTCCTGCCTGCATCCATGTTGATACAAAGAGCCACATCATGAAACATACTGTGCACAGACTGATTTTAAAAAATCACCATATTACAGAACAATAGGCATTTTTCTAGCATTACACAATGTTCAGTATATTGTCCTACCACACTGGCATGATTTGCAACCCTGTGTCTGTGTAGGTTCTTAATCACAGCTCATGGTAATGCTAAATTCCTTTGTACCACTGCCACTACTATTCTACAGTCATTGTATTTTTCATCTTTTCAGACAATAGCAGCTGATTGTAAAAGGGTGACTGTGCTAAAGTACTTCTTGGAAGCCTTATGTGGACAGGAAGAGCCTCTGTTGGCCTTCAAAGGGGGTCAGTACATCTCTTTGGCAAATTCTCCTCCCCCTACCAACACAAAAGATTCAAGGAGCCAGCATGAGTCTCTAACAGAGAAAGAGGTGACTGTCCTTAGCCTTCTTCTCCTCACTACCTAACTACTCTCATCCTCTCTGTAAGCTACAAAAACATATTTCCTTTCTCAAACCAGATGGTAATTGAGGGTGTTACCCTTGTCTGTTTGACAGGCTGATGATGTTATTGTGGAGGCAGAGTCATCTGTTTCCGCGTCAGAAGAAGAGGATGATATTGAGGAAGAAGGTGACAGCGAGAACGACATTAAGCAGCTGAGGGCACGACGCCATGCTCTTGCCAACAAATTGGCCCAGCAGCAGAAGCGCAGGGATAAAATCCAGGTTAGCAAGCTATGTATTTGTGATTGAATGAATTACATATTTCATGAATTTTCGTACACATTTTCTTGACAAAGTGGCAATCCTCAGTGGACCTTTGCACCTAAAGGAATAGACCTTTCCTGGAGGCTGCTTTTCATCAGGTTTCTAATACATTGTTTTAAAAATTATTTCTCACCACTAACCCTGAATCACCTCTGTTCCAGCTCTGTCTTGTATGTGTTGCAACTTGAATGGAGAAATAGATTTATATTTACAAATATACACAAACTACAAGCAAAGCAAGAGCAAAATGGGAAATCTGGGGACAGGGCAGATAAATACTCTACCACCAGAAGAATTGATAATTGAGAAGAATTGATAATGTTTGAGTCTATATATTGTTGTGCTCTGTGTTCCAGGCGGTGCTACAGACAGGTGGACAGTTGGAGCTGGAGGTGCGACCTCTCTTTTTGGTTCCGGATACCAATGGATTCATTGATCACTTGGGAGGACTGAAGAAACTGCTCCAGTGTGGCACCTATATAATAGTTGTGCCACTCATAGGTGAGGTTAAAAATGGAAAGAAAGAAAAAAATGAATAGAATCTTAAACTGTGGATAGTGACTGTAGTTAATGGAATGAGGGAGGATCCAGTTATGCTGTTGTGATGTGTTGAAAAAGATAAGAATTCCCCATGTGTGGCATTTAGTGCAGACAGGAAATGTCTGTTTATATACATTCATGTTGTGATTTGTGTTCTCTCTCCCAGTGATTACAGAGTTGGATGGCTTGGCCAAAGGCCAGGAGAGCTTTGGCGGGGCGGGGTCAGGTGGGCGCAGTACTGGCAGTCGTGCAAACTATAATGTTAATGCAGCGCATATGCGGGCTGTGCAGGAGAAGGCCAAGTTAGCAGTGACGTTCCTAGAGAAAGGGTTTGAGGCCAGAGAGCCCTGCCTCAGAGCACTGACGAGCAGAGGAAATCAGCTCGAGTCTATTGCCTTTCGCAGTGAAGACACTTCTGGACAACAGGTGAGAGTCTAGTGAAAGAATCCCTTATGTAATGACATTTTGATAGAGTCACAGATATGGTATAATGTACTTTAGATAATAAGAACCTAAAATCAAGGCTAATGTCCGGTCTACCTTTTATGTTCTTCTTCAGGGTAACAATGACGACGTGATCCTGTCTTGCTGTCTTCACTACTGCAAAGACAAGGCAAAAGATTTCATGCCTGATCAGAGAAGTAAGTAATGTGCCACTAATTCCCTCCCACAATGTTCTATACTGTCCTACAGTATTTTACAGCAAAATGTGATGTATGTAATATCCATATAAATGTTGCTTACCTTTACCTTCTCTGTGTACACAGATGGAACTGTGAGACTACGAAGAGAGGTGGTACTACTCACAGATGACCGGAACCTGCACGTTAAAGCTTTGACTCGCAATGTCCCAGTCCGGGATATCCCTGCTTTCCTGAGCTGGGCTAAAGTGGGCTGAACGATGCTAAGCTGAACTTAAGGAGCCCAACTGCTAAAGTCTGCTTGCCACTCAGCCAAATGAGAAGACACACTTAGGCAGAGGAAGAAGAGAAAACAGAGGAGAGAGAAGGAATAGAAAAGCAAAGAAACCACTTCTTAACAAGTTAAAGTAGTGAGAACAGAGTGGTTTCAGTGAGCTTTTCCCCTCATGATGAAGTGTGTGCGTGTGTGTATGTGTGTTAAGATCAATGAGCTTCCCCACAAAGAGAAAGGGAGACTTGGTAAGTCTGTGGAAGGCTTGACCAGAGGGGAGAGAAGAGATAGGCATGGAGTGCTTGGATTTGTAGGCCTCTGTGCCTAGCTAGTGTGCACTGTGCAAGCAGCATTAAAAGTTGAGACTGATGGTAGAATGAGCCAGAGAGTGTTTATGGTGATTTAACTGATTAACGAAAGCTGTATTGAACGCCATAACTGGCACTTCCACTTGTCTTTGAGGGCTCAGTCTTACAGACTGACCTAATCAGCAGAGCTCAGTGAGTGAGAGGAGGGGAGCAGCTGCAGGGTGTGGGTCAGGGCGATGAAACGAGGCTGATGGTAGTGAGGGACACGAAGCCCTCGTGTATCTACATGTCTCTGAGGAAATGAGGGCAGGTAGAGTATTTCCTGCTCACCCAGGAAGTGCTTTGGTACCTGTTTTAGTCACTTAAGTAGTTCCTCCAGCTTGATGCAGACATGAAGTTGAAATATAGTGAGAAAATGTTTAAAACAATCTAAACACAACATTGGTTCATACTTATTTTCCTTTTTTTTTTTTAGCTTGTGCATACAACATTTTTCTTCTCTCAAAAAGGTGATCTGTTACAATTTTGTCCTTGGTTGGAAGCATCTGCAAGGTTTTTTCAGTCCCTTTAGTCTGCAAAGTGTGACTTAATTGGATGTGAGTACAATTTTTTTTATTCAGTGTGGAGAATAGAATCTGGCTTGTGGGATATTTTCGATTCCAAAAGATAGTACAGCAATGATTTTACACATTGAGTAGTATTTTACTGGAGTATTAAAAGAACTAAAATCTTAATTTGCGAGTTACGTTGGACACAGGTCTGCTTTAAGCAGCTGTGCCCGGTTGTAAATGGTTTGATTCCTAACTGACTTTGCAGATATTTGATGATAGAGCACCTCTGGAAACTGCTTCACTTTGTTTTGTACTTGAAGTCATTTGTGCTATCTCATATCATTTGTGTTTTTTTTTATTTTCCTCCACACCTCTGTTATTTTATTTTTCATTATCAGTAACAATTTGGCTTTAAAGATTTAGGCCTTTTTTGAGGTTACAACTCCAAATTTTCTTTATCACAACATAATATGTGCAATTAACAATACAGTTCATAAACAGCTTAGTTCCCCATAATCAAATAAATGGTTGTATTTGTGTCTTGCTGTACATTGCTTTGTGAAACAATCTAAAGAGATTTTGTGTCATGTTTATGATTCTCTGAACATGTCTGTCACTTTCTGGATACATTAAATGGATTAAATGTACAGCTTTGCTCTGTCATACAGTATATAAATCACATTCATGATACAAGAATACTGTATGTAGGCTACCCTACTTTCTGTTTTTCCTGCACTTTTTCAGCTTGGCTTGTAAACCTAGCAGCAGTGGATGTGTCTGTATTTGTATGAACCAACAGTCAGGTTTATTAAGATTGTATTTTTATTTTTAAACTACATTGTTCTAGTGCTATTGTAGTTGTCAGTGTAAACTCGCAGTGCTGCCGCAGTGTTTAATGTTTTATTGTGGGAGCAAATGCGCCTAAGTACATATTCTGTTCTACACTGACTTTTTTTTCTGTGCATCAATAAAATTGTAACAAACACTGATGTCTTTCTGGTTTTTACGTGATACTCAAAATACGAAAGTGGATACTTGTGATTCCTATCATGGTCCAAAGATGAAAGTGAAAGTAAGATTTTATTTTTATACATATGGGATGGAGTTAGAATATATTTGATTACAGGGTAATATCAGTACATAAATGAAAATCAAAATTAATGTAAGGAAAAAACATCCATATTTTTAAAAGTTGAATAAATCACTGAGATGCTAAAACTTTATACAAGTGTGCCCTCATGTGGTAGTTGAGGATGACATGTTTGAGTGATGAATACAAATGCTAGTTTAGAAATGAAAGGCTAAATAATGTTGGATATAGGGAATAGCTAAAATCAGCTTACAGGGAAATGACCAAGTTTATCATGTAAACAACACTGAGATTAAAGTCACATTTGAAAAAAAAAAAGTTATACAGCGATTATTCTCTTCTGGATACATGACTCAAAAAACAGAGGTGCTCTTCCTGACATTCTGGTTTTGGGACTGATGTATATTAAAAATTTAAAATGCTGGGGTAAAGCCTGCAGAGTTATTCAGTGCACTCTCACACCACTGACATCGAATTTGTGCTTGGAGGCTTGAGGTTGCAGTTCGATGTAAATTGCAGTAACTCAAGCCAGCAGATATCTGTGTATCTTCACAGAAACTCATCTGCAAAGATTCTTCTTTGTAATGTGTATTAAATAATATTGATTACAAATATACTCTATGTGAACTTGAATAATGCTTGCATGTGTGGGAAATTACGCAGGGGATTCATGCCCACATACATACAGCATATATAAATATATACATGTACAGTCTGAGTATCGGGGACATAAAGTTCTCCAGCACATCCATCCATATCATTGGCTTCAGTATACTTCTGTGCCTGGATACAGACCACACAGGCTGGACCTGATTCCCATCATCATGACAACAGGGCTACCAGGCAACCAATCAAAGTCCTCTGAGCCTCACTCTGCGAGCTGATTGGTTTGTGCCTGCAGCCTGTTGTGGAATGCTCATCTTTAACCTCTCTGCTGCCATGCACATCGCATACATCCTATATTTTCTCAGTGCAGATTACAGCTACATTTCTAATCCTGTCACATGCATTGTCAGGTCTTTTATGATGCGATGAACCAAGAACATCTCGATAGATTGTATGCATATGTGAATCAGAATAAAATACTAGTGCTCATCTATAAGATCATCTTAATGGTCAAGTGATACCACAAGATGATGTTAAAATGACAGCGTATTTGAGGAAACAAATCCACAATGTAAACAGACTGCTACTGAGAATACACAATTTGTTAACACCCAGTGAGTCATGCAGATGCGAACAGAGACACTTAGATGAAATACTAATCATCTGAAATCTGCTTTCACTGGTGGACTGCACTTTGTGTCATCTAACCAGGGAGTCTTTTCAGTCAGGATCATGGGCTCTGCAGGGTAACAGATCCCACGTGCCTTCCCAGGTCTTTCTGGAGTCTAATCAACAAGTCTGTCAAGGGAAGCGATTACATAAATGAATAGAATATTTTAAACACAGCTGGAGAGGGTTGTTTTTATGGACTCACACTAGAGTACTTTTTTGCTGTGTCATTTGTTAAATGAGGCATTGACCCTTTAGACAACTGGCACCCACACTGGCTTGTAAAGCAGGATATGCTTTAGTTGATAGTGTATTCAGTGACATTCTCTGACAAACTCTCTGGTAAATTGATTTATTAAATAACTGGGAAACTTGGCAGTTGTTCTGTCTAGCCCTGATGACATGGGAGCTTTGCAGAACCATGACTGTCTTTCTGACACCTGTTATGAATGGGAAATACAGAAAGTCCTTATAGTCAATGTTTCTTTCAGTGTAAATTAACCATTGGCTGTTCACAGAGAGGGCCAGACTCAGACAAACTGAATCAGGTGCTCAGTGACTGGAAGTGCATAACAGCACACACACTCCTGAGGTAAAAGGGTAAGAGGGAAAGGTAGTGTTCAGTGCTTAATGTAAAAGAATATTAATGTCAAATATTCAACTGCCATGTGAAACAGAAAGGCCAAACATATACAAGTCTCTCTCTCTCTCTCTCTCTCTCTCTCTCATCCAGTCCTCATCCATCAGTACTTGCAGTTGCTGGATAGTACAGCACAAAGCTGTGAGATTAGGGAGGAGGGGGCGACATTACCCTGTAGGGTGCAGCTGGACAGCATCAACAGGACACTACAAATCTGCCACACGTGTTTTGTCGTTTCAGATAAAATTGACTGCACTGCTCCCATTGTGTGTTTTCGAGCAGTGTGTTCCTTGTTTCCGTGGAAAAGAGGCGATTCTGCTCGCCGCCATTTTTAGGGACCTGCCTATCGAAGACAAACTTTGCTAGCTACTGTCTAACGTTAGCAGCTCCCTAGTTAGCCAGTAGCCTGCCTGCCAGGCAGCTCGTTGTGACAGTTAGCGTTAAGGCTTGACAGTCGTCAACCAGGTCAGCCTGGCTCACGCTCATAGAACTTATTACCCGTGACTGGCCACCGCAGATGACAACATTAGCGGCAGGTTATGGTAACCATTTACTAATACTTGAAGTCAACGTGACCGCCAGTATTGGGTAGGGCAATTGTACAGTTGTTAGATTAGCGAATTAGCATTGCTAAATCGCTGGCTAGCGAATTCACGCTCCTTGGTTTCTCTTGCCTGCACTGGCTCGTCTGTGATTTAGCGACAGCTACGGTACTGTGCCGTGTTTACGGTGACTGGATTAATCAACCCTTCATATCCATCTTCTGATCCTGTGGGGACTCGTTTGGACAAGGTGAGTGGATTGCCAACTTTAGCTTTAAGCTAACCAATGATGTGTGAATGTGGTCACTAATGCTAACTTGCATGCTGCAGTAGAGGTTGGTTGCTTGGTTAGCTTTCAAGCTAGACAGTCAGATTGGTTGCCTTTCACGCACGTTAGCTAACCAAAAGTTGCTGTCACAACTTGAATGGTGTGTCGCGTCGACAGATTTTAGTCTGCTTTGCTTGCTAACTTAAGTGAACCACGCTAGCACAAAAACCTAATTATTTTTGCTTGTTAGAAATAAATATTTTTTCTGCTATTAGCGAAGAAGGGCTAGCGAGCTAAATTGTGGGTGTTTAGATTTGTTGTATATATTGGTAACGTATTGCTTAACGTAAAGAAGCGTTAGCCAGCTACGTTAGCTGGCTAATCCGCTTTATGCAACTATCGTTAGCAAGCAGTGCCACTCCCTCATTTTTGTTTTTGTCCACTGTGGCTGTAAGTGAAACTCGGCATTGGAAGTGTCTGTTGTGGAAGTTTGTCCATCTGTAAAGGAACACCATGGTCACATACTGTGGATAAAGCTTGTTCGGTGACGGTAGGTGACATTGGTCAAACCTCCTCTGTGTGTGTTGGACCTACATGCCCTCGTATTGTGTTTACAGGCGGCATTAGCCTGGAGAGTGTGACAGATCATTGCTTGTGTGCCTGTTTTGTGGAGCCGACTAGCAGAGCTCGCATCCATCGCCCGCTGATGGCTGTTTTTGTGCACTGGCGTGAGTCGCATTCCTCAGTTTTCTGTGTTGATATTGCGTAACACTGGCTATCACTCAGCGAGCTACTCTTCTGCTGGGCTTATCTGTGACTTCGCCGCTTAACTTATGCATGACATTCAGTTCAGCCACACAAGGATTTAAGACACTTTGAAACCACGATAAAATGTTTTTTGTTATGACATGTTCCTCATTGAAATGCATTGCGCTCTGTTGGAGTGATCTGTCCAATTCCGTCTGTCTGATTTCCTAGGCTTAATGGCTAATATGCACAAACACCCACACATCATTCGATGATTGTTTAGTCTTCTTAGGGTTCTTGTGCAACATGCAGGCTCCGTTTGTCAAATCAGTGCTGCAGTATGTCCAGTCTTGCTTGTATTTTTGTTAGTCTCTTCAGAGGTGAACATTATGTCCATATTATCAATGCAGTCTTGTGACTATATCTGAAAGGCAGGTACGTCTTGTCCTCCTCCTTTGCTGTCACCTGTGTCTCCTTCCTGCCTGTCCCAGCTTTAATACGTTCCCTGTAACCTGCTAGGATCTTCACACCTGTCGTTTGTTCATTTATATCTCTGCGTGCTTGTCAGAACAACAGTACATTCACAGGCTGGAACAGCTCCCTCCTTTCTTCACTTTCAAGGACTTGCTGGTAGCTGATGAGGAGAGGTACGCAGCTGTTATTCTCTCTAAACATTTTGATGCAGGATAAGCTTCAGCAAAGTTGTATTCTTCTCTCTGTGTGATTATCTGCCACCGGTCTTCTTATTGTGGCTGCTGGATATGGGAAAACTGCGTAATGACTTTAAGTGTCTCCTAGGAAAAATGGATTAGAGTTCTGAAGAAAGCCTTCCCTGCTTGGTCTAGATTTAAACTGTGTAGTCAACTTGATGTCAGTACTTCATAGTGTATGATGTACAAATTGATAATATTAGATGACCTATAGTTAAAGGTATAGATTAGAATGATTAGACCTAAATTAGCTTTAATCTAAACGCAGATGAAAGGCATAATTTTTTACTGGTTAGTTAAAACAACTATTGACTAGTCAGTGGCAACAACTGAAAAGATAAACATTAGATAATCCCAATTTTGTCTTAAAGATAAATAAATATTCCTTAAACATAGGATATGAACTGTTTCCTAGAAGAGCTCTTAAAGATCTGGTTTGGTCAGATTCAGACTGGCTACTGAATCGTCAAAAACCAGAACATATTTGATGAGTCACACTGAGAGCGATGAAGAAATAGAGGAAAGACAGACATGTTCAAAATTCTTTTCAGGTGTCAACTTGATCCATATCAGTTTGAGACTGTGGAGATGTTATACAGGTTATGTGCATAAATTCAGGCTGTAAAACCTTCACGCAGCATATCTTCATACTCTTGGGTATTTGGGTGTTTTGCTGTAAAAATGTGTCACTGTTGTAAGAATCTTTTGCTCAGAGGAAACTTGGGCTGTCGTGGATGTTCCTGGGATTTATCCCAACAAGAAGAGTGTAAATGGAGCACTGTGAGAGCCATGGGATGGGTCAAATCCTCTTAGTGTTTGCTCACTCCATTCCTCTCCTCGGTCACCATCATCTGTAGCACCACACTTCGGGATGTGTTGTTGTTGACATTGGGTCACCAGAGAACTTTCACTTCCTCCTCACAGCGAAAGCCTCAATCCGTAATCAGTCGGGGAAGTGGTACGGTGTGCAGCCCACCCTCCAACTTTAGGGATTGAAACATGGTGCATAAGCCTTTTTGAACATCAGTGCACATGTAGGTCATGAAATTAACTTTGTCTCTGTACTAACAACTGTGATGCAGAACATTATTTTCCTCTTTATTTACATTCTAATATTGACATATTTTCATTACCAATATGACTGGTTATGTATGAAATTAACATGCCTTATAAATTTTTAATTTAAGATAGATTTTTAGAGGAACACTTGCTCAGAACTTGTTTGAAATACCTTATATCTGCCAAATAAATGACACACATTTCTTAATTATTTGTCATTTTTCACTCTTAGCATGGATGTATTAGATATTATACGTACTCATGAGTAAATATGTGTTTTTCTTTTACTGGCCACATATTTTGTTGTATATTTTCTGTGACCTCATTTAAATGTCACATGGCTAGTGTCACATGACTAATTGAGTTTTAAACTAAGCACACATCTCTATTTTATGCCCAGATGAAGACTCCTCATAGTGGAAACGCATTAGTTCATCCATTAGGCCATAAAGGATTTTTATTGTTATAATCAGAATGCCTTGGGCTTTTCCTGACTGCTGTTTTGTGTTGTATGATACCTGCTGTTTGTTTTTTAAAAAGACATTGAATAGTATTAAACTTCATTTGATCTAGTCCTGTCCTAAAAAAGCAACTGATTTTCTAAATTCACTCGCACCATTATTTTTTGTGCTTGTTTGTTTCTTTGAGCCAATGCAGAATTCACTATATAGTATTGTCTTTTTAAAAAAAATAATGTTTTATTCGTGCTTCACTGTTGATAAGCTGTTATTCTTCAAGAATTGCTGATCAGATATTGTGAGTGGAACATTGCTCAAGATCAGCCCATTTATTTTAACTGATAAAACAAACAGATAATCTTGAGTTTTAATATTTAAGCAGTGGGTCCAATAATCAGTCGTGGCCTATAACACATTTATTCCTAATCTCTATCTAAACTTGGTGAAATGTGTAGTGTTATGTTGGTTCACCTCTGTGACTGACTTGGGGTCAGTGTCTTCTATAATTGCCCATTTCAGGTGTTGTAGATAGATGATTATCCTACAGATAAATGCATATGTCTGTGCTTTTGAAAATTTAAGTAGTTATTTCATTTAAAGGTTCTCTATTGTTGAATTTTCAATATGTATGTTGCAGTGTGTTTTGAGACCCAACTTGAAATTTACAGTAGGTGTTTGTTTGGTTTACTTTAAAGATCATTAAAAATGTAAATAGTCTCACCAGAGAATGGCTAGTTGAACAATAACCTTTCACAGAGTCCCCCCGATACATCAGCCAACTTATTGCACATATATCTTTATATGAATAAGTGCTGACAGATAAAGAGGATTTTCATTATCAGTGTAATATGAACGTGTATGATAAATGCATCGCAAGACTGTTTGAAATGTACTGAATCAGAAAAAAAAATGTATTTGCACACAGAGCATGCAAAAGGTTAGATCGATCAGATGGAGCCCTGGACACATGGGCTGTACATTCACAGTAATCCTCCAATCAGAGGCAGCCCCAGTGAACCATCAGTTACTCTCACATTAAAGTTTGCCAAAGACTTCAGGGTTGGTCTGTTAATTTTCTATCATATTTACATCACTGTACTCCACATTGCACTTTTTCCTCATATCATGCACACCTGAATGTATGTCTACTGTTAAGAAACAAACTACTGCACAGGGCTATTTTCAATCAACAATAGACAGTTTGTTCATTAGGAAGCACTGATATCTGTAAAATTCCTTGCTTATGGTGGTGTCTAGGTAACAAAATTGAGTTGGTTTTTAACTCATTGTCATGCGATTTTACTTTTATACATGTAATTGTGATTGATTGTCCTTTTCTGTTAACTAGCCTTGTATTGGATTTTACCACATTTATTGGAGTTGATTCTGAATATGACTTTATGTTTGTTTCATCATGTTCATTTTATGTGAGCAAACGGAGACAGAAGTAGGGAAATCTGTGTGCTTCAGTGAAGTTTGAATTTCAGTCTGTGTTGTGCTGGCAGTAGGTTTTTACCTGATATTGTCTAACTCCATTCTAAGGCAAAGGTATCTATAGTTGCACACTGTTGTCACTATAGAGAAGAAGAAGAGCACTAAACTCCAAAATAAGCACAAGGGTTTTCACAGAGAATCAGATAGAAGTCCTCTGCATAGAACCCACAGGCTGTTAATCATGGACCAAGGCAGTTTAACATACTATATATTACATTTTACAGGTAATACAAGGACATCTCGAGATGAGATTATAGAGCAATGATCAATCCATTTGTCAACTGGAAAACAAAGATAAACTATTGTGATTATTTTGTCTATAAAGCATGGAATTTTGAAGCTAAAACAAAACGTTTACTGGTCTCACCTTCTTTAATAATTGACTTGTTTTCTGAAGTGAATAATAGTCAAAAGTATCTTCTAGATTTCTGATTAGTCAAATCAAGTGTTCATTAAAATTACATAGAAGTTTTCTACTACTACTTGTGGTTTTAAAGCCTAAATAATAAAATATACAGGACTTACAAGCCCATAGTATTACTACTATATTTGCAATTTTACAATAAAAATTAAATACTCCTTGAGAAAAATTGTTTAATGATGGTAAATTAAAGCAAATGATGTTTGATAAACCAAAATTAGAAGAAAGATTAGCACATTTGGGACTGAGCTGTTAACAGCCATTAAATTTTTCATGGTTTTCTTTCTTGCTCTGAATTGTGTCAAACCAAACATGTTTCCAGTTCCTTCTCTTTTGCCAAACTTGTGCATTCAAAGGTTTTTACTTTGACGACCAACACAATACATTTCATTATTAATTATTTCTCTGTCCTCCTCGGACACTGTGCACTACTCCATTTTTTGTATCGGTATCCTCTTCATTAGACGTCAGTGATTTTTTTTTTTTTCTTCTCTTCCATACCGCAGACAAAATCAATTCAGAAAACACAGAAGGAGAGAATCTATTTTCTCGTGCAGTAAAGCAAAACAAGTGTTGGTGCATTTCTTGAACACACTGTTCTTTGTGATGGCTTGTGCACGCGCACGTCTTGCCGTCTAATCCAGCTCTATCAGATTCAGTCTTGTGACTTTGTGTTCATCGCTCTGCTTTGCTATGTGTCTTGGTGTGAGAAGGAGAGCTTTTTATCAGCTGATTGTTTTTATTTTTTTTTCCCTATGTATTATCTAGTCGATTAGATATGCATACACAAGTCCAGTCTAGTTTTACTTCTTTAAAAGACTGAAGCACTGTGCACCGCCCTTTCTCTCATACTAAGACAAAAGTCATAGAAAATTCCTTTAAAAAACTGGCAAGTTACACAGAATACACTAAAAATGTCTATATGCAAACACAGTGTATAGAGATGTCAGTTGAATGCAAGCATTAATGTGCTGGAATGAGTCCTAGCAAGTAGCTGAGGTTTCAGGAGTCACTCTAATGCATTGGTTTCCAAACTAGGAGGAAGACGTCACCAGGTCCTAGGGCTGGGTGATAAAACAATAACGATATATATTGCGAAATAACTTTTCCTCCATAGAATGAGAAATGCTCGATCCACTTTCTATAGAATACATTCATCCGTGTTTTGAAAGACATAAGAACAGCCAATCATAATTAAGTAGCGCTGCACTGAACCAATCAAGCTAGAGCCTCGTCAGGTCAGGTTGGCACACACAGCACAGGCGTAAGAGCAGCCGCAGCACACGCTCATGTTTGGGATGCAGCGGGAGACGATGAGTGTTCCCTTGGGAGAAAATTTGACCGAGAATTCAGGTGACCGGTTGACTAAAAAGTAGGGTGCATCATAGAAGCTGGGAATTGGACGGTCAAAGCATGTTAAATTTCATTTTAGGTTTACGCTAGTGAGTGTAGTTACGGCAGTTATGGGGTTTATACCCCCAGTATTGTTTTGTGAAGATGGTCTGTTTTGTTTGTGTTCTCTTTAAAACTTGAAAGCTTTTGCCTGCTCGTCAGACTTTGTTTAGTTTTTAAAGGGTCATATTTTGCTAAACCCACTTTTATTAGTCCTCAGTACATTCATTTGTGTATTCGGACCCTAATAGTTCATGAAGTTTGAATTTGAACCCTCCAGGTGCTGCAAGGCTATCTTTATATTATATATATTACAGCAAAACTCAAGTGGATTTCTAGAACCTGTTTTAGTTCTTTCTTAATTTGTTACAACTAGTTACGACACAACATTTGCACAAATAAGGTCTAGACTTCCGACTAACATTTCTCCAAATACACCATAATTGTTTGTTAGTGGTTGTAGTCCATACTGAAAATATGTCCCAACTTCAAGCCGGTTGCCTAAAATGTTCAGTTGTTGGTTGTATTAATGAACACAAGTGGCTTTAAGGGGACAGAGCAGCACAGTCAGCAACCCGTAAGGGGCGTAGGATCATGTGCATTTAAAGGGCCAGTGCTCAAAACAACCTTTCTTGTGTCGTTATTCAAAAATAGGGTTGTGTGTAGGGCTGTGGAGTTTAATTAATGAAGAACTCAGACTTTATTTCATTCAGAATTCATTTACAGTTTATGTAGACCACAGGGAAATGTTTTAAAATGGATAATTCCTTATAAAAATCAAAATATCATTCCTTTAAATATATGTGCCTGTTTTATTTATCTGAATCAGTTGTATGTTCTTCAGCACATTTGTCATGTTCAACCTCTGACTGAAAATTAATCATATTTAAATAAAAAATAACCTGATGTCTTCACAACTTATGAGTAAAGGAAAATTTAAGCTTGACAAAAAATAGCCATTTGATTTAGACCCTGATACATCGATACCATCTGATAAGGAAAAAAATAATCGTGATATGATTTTTTCTGTAACGCCCAGCCCTACCAGGTCCCCACAGAGGAGAAACATAAGGGGAAATACTGTGGCATAAACAGGACTTTTAACAGATGTTTTATCCTGTCAAAGTCAAACATAGGGGTAACTCTTGATATTAATTGCTGTATGCCATTGGATCAATGCCGCCGTAAATGTTATTACATACACCAGTAGATTTCCCACTCTGACAAATTAACACATTTACTCAACGAAAAAAAAAGCCTGCTAATCAAGAAACCAGTCTGAAGGTTAAGATGAATTCAGAGGGAAAAATGAAAGTGAGGCACGTTGTCTGGAGACAATTAAAAAAACAGACATGCTTATTGAGCAAACACTGATGATAATGATGATGTTCCTGTGATGATATTATTTCTCAGCTTTTTTAACCTTATTAGCGCTCGAGGTCATGTCGGTGAACGTGCAGGGAGGTCTTTCACATGTTAAAACAGTAAATAGTACAAACTTTGAAGAGAGTTTCATGGGTATAGATGAGTGATTTTACAATATAGAATGGATTTATAATTATCTACACCACAAAATGTCACTCCATTACCTTCCATAAAGCATCAGGAAAAACTATTTTTGCACTGGCTAACAGTTATAAGGAAATGAGGCCTTTCCTTTCCTTAATCCCTTGAGACATGGGAGAACATAGCTTTGGGTAGATGCAGCTTTAATTAATGGCAATTAATCATACGACTTCTAAATGGAGGCGAACTGTTGTCTCAGCCACTGTTTTGTCTTTTTGTTGTAATTGTCACATTAATTACAAGGAAATGTTGACGCTGTACATGGCTCTTATTGCCTGCAGTAAATAATTAAGTCACTGACATAAAATCTCTTACAGTGTTGGGGACTTGGGTGTGATAAATCTCATGGTTTCAGACTTTATTCATACTTATAATCAGTGTGGCTGTAGATCCTTCAGTGTTGACACCACCAGTGAATTAGTGACATCACTTTGTTGTTGGTGTATCAATGTATTATGTACCAGTTGCAGCAATGGATTTACTCTGACAAAGCTAAATATTTACTAGGTCTTGGAGATGTGTGTTAAAATGATCATACATGGAACTCACTGTAAACTTATAGAGTGGCATGCACCCATATCATTTTGTCTGTATTGTTCAGTCTTGTGAAACAACACAACTGTCACATCTGTGTTGCTTATACTCTATTACTATTCACGTATGTTGATTGGCTTGTCAGGTTACATAAATATATTTTTGCTGAGGTTTGACAGTGGTAGATTTTCACTGTTGTAGATAAATATATCAGAGATTAACTGGTTTTAAAGTACAATTTTATATTCTTTGTGCAATAGATAGAACTTTCTGTTCCTCATGGTTAAAGTCAGTATCCTGCTCTAAAGGGCAGCATGATTTAACAAAAATTTATTGTTATCACGGTAACAATGCTTGGCATAGACATACTGCAAAGATTACTTGCATTTTGATCAAATGTAACCTAAATTTTTTGTGCTTTGCATTCACACTCTGAAAGCTAAATGTATTTGGCCAATCAGATGCTGAAGGTAGTGAGTCCAGTGAGGCAAACAAGACCCCGGTCTGCAACACCTTCCTTGCTCAACAAATTAGTGTTTAGAAGACAGGTTATCAGTTTAAGGTGAGATATTGCAGTTGGAGTTAAATGATTATTTAAATTTATTATAAGTTTTGAATGCCCTAAATTTACTTAATTTATTTCAGTTTAACTTTCTTTACGTTTTCAGAAAATGTTTAAAGGGGTCGAGGTAATTCATGTCCAATAATGCAAGTGTAGCTGCATTTTTCCCAATAAAAATAATATTAAAATGTAAACAATGCATTTCTGTTTTTAATTGCCTGCATCAGTCTGTGTTGGCAGCAGGTAGAGTGAAGAAAAACATTACATATTTAAATATCACAGGTCCGATCATTATCACAATATTCAATAATGTTATCGCATATTGCGTGTTTTCCTAATATCATGCAGCCCTAGTATGAAGCAGTTCATGCTGTCTTTGTGAATAATTTTTTAAAAAAAAGGTTGGGAAACTTCTGGGTATGCCATGAAAACTATAATGGTACTGTATATTAACTGAAAAATGAGCTTCACTTAAGTCAACCAGTTAAAATTATAAATAAGTAAACGTTGAGGAGCTAAGTAGAAGAACAAAACATTGTGGACCTTTGTGTCATAGATTCATACTTGGTTCTAGAGCCATCAAATCTAAACTAAAATCCATTGTACACGTCACCAACTCATCACACGCATCCCTACACTTGAAGATCTATAGTGTTGACATCTACCCTACAGTGATGCTCTATTGTAACCTTCCTTAAACAAACTGAAAGTGAAGTGTAACTCTTTTATACAGTTGTGTATAAGCCTTGTAATGAAATGTTTCACTGTTGTTTGGATACATTTAACAACTAAGCAACATTTCAGTGCTTATCTAATAAAGCTCCAGGCATTATGACAAAATTAGACAGAGTGTGAATGGCTTTCTGTTCAGTAACATCCAGAAAAATAAGACTGGACCTCTGTAAGTGTTACATGAGTTTGTTCCAAACAACAGGCTTTAACTTCTCTTCACTAGATATTTGTTGTCCTTAAGGGATTTGTGTCATGATATAAGAGTTTCACCCATTTATTTCTCAGGGTATACTTTGCGGCAGACAGACCTTGTGACATTCAGCCTGAATGGTTGATAGTGTAGTTCTGAAACACCAGACTGCTGGCATGTGCTGATAATGAAATGGCAAAAATCAAACCAAATATGAACCAAAATGGTCTGTCAGCAACAGGTGGAACGTTATACTGGAGCTACAGTCTAAAAAAAATAAATAAGCACTATGAATACAGTGGGATATACATGTCTTACACATACTGCTAAATTGCATGAAACTATGCCAAGTATGCCAAATGTAGGAATGATAATATGCAGAGCACAAGTATGACCTATCACCATTTCATGATGACAGACTTTGCATAAGCACATAGGAAAATTATTCTTACAAGCATGCTCACATTAACTAACTAGAGCAAAATTGATGCATCTGAGCCAGAGTACACAATATAATTTGACCCCAGGTCATCTAATTGATCATCAGATGGAGCTCCTCCCTCATTACATTTGGCCACCTCATGGTAGTGGACATGAAATCGATCCGTGAGCGTTGCCCAGTCATCCCAGTAGCTTACAGATCTGCGATAATTGCTGAAGCAATCTGAACTTATGCACTTGTGATGACTGTGCAATTAACCGATTTTTATTAAGTCAGCATTTGGGAGTTTGATGAGAGGTAGAAATGACTGTTTAAAGCAC
Organism: Ostorhinchus cyanosoma; assembly: GCA_029814465.1. Classification (NCBI taxonomy): domain Eukaryota; kingdom Metazoa; phylum Chordata; class Actinopteri; order Kurtiformes; family Apogonidae; genus Ostorhinchus; species Ostorhinchus cyanosoma. The sequence goes on from JAPTYQ010000007.1 coordinate 22,685,797, forward strand.
TCAACCATATTTATTTTTTGGTCAATTATTATTTTTAAGGGAGAATATTAGAGAAATTTAACATTATTAGTGTTTGATAACACAATATATAATTAACTGGCTCAGTTTCTACTGTACACTTTCAACCTTATCACCTGTGAAGATTGGTTGCGTCTCTCTGTCTCTATATATCTATCGCTATATCTATCTCTCTCTATATATATATTTCATCTAGGTTTCTGATTTGGAGGTTAGGCAATAAATTACATTACTTAAAGTTAACAGACTGCGGGAATTGGAAAAGTTACTAGCTGGTTTTTCTCCTTAAAGGCAAAAAATGGTCATTGTGACACATTTCTACAGTGTGGCATTGACACTTATTTTCATATCCTTTTGATTCGGCTTAATGGATCTCTATTTTGTGCTCAGAATGACCAACGTTCACATGTTTTAGACTTACTTTACACATCTACTTTAGACTTGTAGTCTCTCCCTTCAAAGTCTGACCAATAGTTTTTATTTCAAGTATCTTTTTCCAAGTCAAATCAGTCGAGTCAAAGGACTTCACATTGTTTTCTGTTCTCTTCATTTAACAGTCTTAAATCTCTCTCTCTCTGCCCCCTTCTACCTCATTTGTCCATCTAGGTTCCCATGTGCTGGTTCCTAAGGCCCATCCATTACTGCAGATGAATCTTCAGCTGCTTTGGCGTAACTCAGCTCCCAGATAGTCCCATCCCCTTTGAGTGGGACTACGTTAACCAGGATGCCCTCCTCTGTAAGGGCAGGAAGCCTGAAGGATCCCGAGGTGGCGGAGCTGTTCTTCAAAGAAGACCCAGAGAAACTTTTCTCAGACCTGCGAGAGATTGGACATGGCAGCTTTGGCGCAGTCTACTTTGTATGGGAACTGTACCTTTTTATATTGATTCATGAAAAGCAGAGAAATGCATTTGAAAATTTCAAAGATTATAAAGCACAATTTAGATTTAGATTTGTCTGATTGTCTCGTTTACCCTCTCTAAATAAAGTACTAATTCAAGATTCTGAAATGTTCAACTACGTCAGTGGCTAAATCTGGCATGGTTTTACCACACTTATAAAAAAAGATTCAGCTGTTTGATTTTTTTTTTTTTTAGTGAAGAACAACTATGACTTGTACAGCTCTGTTTTAGTCAGATGCATCTAGTAGCACTGCTTTGCAAAGATGTGACTCACCCTGACTTTTTGATCTGACTGTATTACCACAGTGAATGCAGTGTTCAAGAACAAAAGTGCAAGACATCTAAAAAAAAAAAAAAAAAAAGCAGAGTAGAGTTGTGTGCACTGAATGCTATGGTTGATGTGCATGCTGATGGTCTGTGTGCTGTGTGTTTTACAGGCGCGAGATGTGCGCACCAATGAGGTGGTGGCCATCAAGAAGATGTCCTACAGTGGGAAACAGTCCAATGAGGTGAGAGAGCAGGTGTTACATACAATCTATTTTACTATTAACATCAATATATATGTGTTTTAATCTAATGATAAATAATGTCATGCAAACAAATTTCCCAATGTAAGTTATTTAAGAGGGATGCAGTTTGTCTCTAGAAGTAATGTGATGTCCTCAAAATGTCTTAAATTGCATTTTGACAGGTTCTAGAGTTGATTGGATTACAAATTGTACTGTTCCTTTTATGCCTAACTTTTAGATTGGTATTAATCACACTGTGGTGTGTGGGCTGGG
>JAPTYQ010000007.1:22692625-22702907 GCA_029814465.1 Ostorhinchus cyanosoma
ATAAGCATTTAGCTTCTGCCTAAGCCTATTCAGTCTCAACATCATTCAGTCAGTTGACTTAAAATTGGCCTCATTGTTTGTATTTTCTGTATTATGGATGATGACTGAATAAACATACACCTAAACCTTTTTACGTATAACCAGTGCCAGTAAATGTATTTACAATCAGTGGATTTTTTTTTTATACTCACTGACTTTGCAGATTTTGAGTCTTTGTTGTTGGTTAGACTTAAAGACAAATATGAAACAGTTTGTGCTTTGTAATGACATTTTTTCATTTAATGTAAAGTTAAATGTTAAGAGAGATAGTCAGAAGGGACTAAAATAAAAGAATAAGAAGCTGGTGTTTCAACAGCTGTATTGTGTTGTCTATAATTGATGTCTGCCTTCCTTCCTGCCAGCATGCTTTCCTGCAACGTGAACGTCCAGACTCTGTGCTGATGGACCTTATTCAGAGGACCAAGGATGCAGTGCGAGAATTGGACAACCTGCAGTATCGCAAAATGAAGAAGATCCTCCTTCAGGAGGCGCACAATGGTCCCACAGCAGAAGCCCAGGATGGAGATGAGGTGTGTGTGTGTGGAAGCTTTTATGTTACAACCAAACCAAAGCAACACTACTAGAATAAAAATGATGCATATTACTGCTCTTTCGATTATAGATATTCTGGACAGTTTTTGTTTTTCAGTCATTTTTCAAGACATTGCTCTGAACAGAGAAACCACCATAAATGCTCGGGTTTGTATGCATGTCTGTCTGTCTGTCCCTGTGCTCTGTGTCTCTTGGTCTTTCTTGTGTCCCCTTTCCCTCTCTGTCTCGCTGTCTTTTCCCTTTCCACTCTTCCTCCAGGAGCTCGAGCCAGGCGGAGGGCGAACAGGAACGGTTAACAGTGTTGGCAGTAACCAGTCCATCCCCAGTATGTCTATCAGTGCCAGCTCCCAGAGCAGCTCTGTCAACAGTCTGAATGAAGCGGCCCAGGACAGCCGCAGTGAACTGGACTTAATTGAAGGAGACCACACAGTCATGTCCAACAGCTCTGTCATTCACCTCAAACCGGTGAGTCTTTAAACACAGACATGGATCCAAGAAATATTAGAGTATTAGGAATGAAGCAGTTCAGTTATTTAATCAGCAAAAATAGTGAAAATTGCCCTGTTATGGCAACTTCTTTAGCATCTTCCTCTTCCTTTATTGCTTTTTTTATTCTCTGTGGTAAGCACAATATGTATTTTCTGCCATTAGACACATCTTATCAAGAAAATGCCATAAGACGTCCATTGCCACTGGTTGCAGATCCACCACTTATACTCTGTCACATATTACACAGACCCATTGAATGACTGAACATCACATTTAGTGATGTATATCCATGTTAGGTCATTTTATTCTAGTGAAATAGCAAGGACATCAAAAATAGTCTAGCAGTATATGACAGGGACTGAATGTGAATGTGACATGAAAAAATGGTCTTGCATACTGTTTTCAACAAAGATCATTTTTAATGGAAGACAAATCAAAAACAGAAACTTGTACTTTCCTGGGTCTCAGGAGGTTAAGATTTATTTCAGTGTCTATAAATACCTCCCTAATTCAGTATTTGATGATCACAAAAAAAGGAAAAAAGTATACTAAATATAAATGAGCTTACTGAATAACATTCATCTACTACTCTGGCTCCAACTTGCCCATTAGCCCCGACAGTGAATCTTACGCATTTTACTGACATTTGAGAATAAATGAATTACATCGACTTCAAGTTTCACTTATCATGAAAATCCTTGAGGAAGACGTGCTGGATTGGAACAAGAAGTTGCTCCTTTGAGTAAAAATGTAATGTTTCTGTTGTACTTGGGCTAAAAATTAGATATCCTTTGCTTTAGTCACAAACATTGTCTTATTCCTTTTCTCCTTCCTTAAGTTCTGAAAGTTTGTTTTGTCTAAGTGTACAGTTAAACTCCCGAGCAAATTAAAGTGTTAATGCTCCTGGCTTAATGTCTTTAGGAAGAGGAGGAGAGTTACTCTGGGGAGCAGGCAGCCAGCAGTCAACCTTCTGAGCCCCAAACAACACCAGTCCAGGCCCCGAGGAAGCACTACCGCAACAGAGAGCACTTTGCCACCATACGCACAGCATCTCTGGTGAGAACACACTTGTTTACTCCTTAGAAGCATCTTGGTTATAAGTTACAGTGTTGTAAAAACTGCTGAAAATTGGATTATGGCGAAGTAACAGGAATAGTTAGATATTCATACCTTTTATGTGGTAAAAAAGGATTATGTGATTATGAACTACATTTGATAAACTTTTTCAGGATTACTGTTACACCCTCTCACTTGCATCAAATATACGAACACCGTTCATTTAGATTTCTGTGTCCACATCCTACAGGTGACCCGTGAGATGCAAGAACATGAGCAGGACTCAGAGCTGCGGGAGCAGATGTCGGGGTATAAACGCATGAGACGGCAGCATCAGAAACATTTGATGGCCCTTGAGAACAAGCTGAAAGGAGAGATGGATGAGCACAGGCTGAGGCTGGACAAAGAGCTGGAGAGTCAGAGGAACAACTTCACACAGGAGATGGAGAAGCTGCTTAAAAAACATCAGGCAGCACTGGAGAAAGATGTATGTGGATGCCAAATCATTTAAAATGGAAAAATTTAGTGACGAAAAATTACAATAGCTGCAATGCACTGCTGTATTTTATAACATGATTATGTACACATTAAATTTAGATTAAGTTTAAATGCAGGCGTGAGGAAAAATTGTCCAATGAATTTCTTAGACACAATTCTTTTCGAATTTCACACACATGTTCTTTACCACTAGGCGAGGTGCAGTACACGGTTTGATGGCTGAATTTAAAGTTTGAGAATTTTGTTTTTTTTACAATTTTTTTTTTTTTAAATTTCTGGAAAATTTGTTCAACCAATTTGTTAGACTATTCACTCGATTCTTTTCAAATTTCACACACGTTCTTTACGTGTGCCTTTCTGTCAGATTTTGCATTCTTTATACATTTAAGACTCAGAATTCATGCCTGGTTAGGAAAGGTATCAGTGAGCAGGAGGGGCAAAGTGTTGTACAACTGGGTAGGGGTATTGGTAAGCTCCACTTGTTCTATTGACTTTATGGTATAATGTGTTAGTATATGATGTAGGGCTGTCGTTCTTTCATGTTTAAAGTCCTGCTCCTGCCATGATTTGCACAATAGACTCATGTCCCATTATCAAACAGACTCCCACAAAGCTATGATCTTGGAAAACACAGGCGTATTCTCAGTGGTAGCGCCTCCGTCCAGCTTCCTCAGCCCTCAATGTGCATTTAAGGGAATTGAGACATCCTTCCAGATGGTGAACCCAGATCCATTTCAAGATTACCATCAAACATTGAGGAGCCGAAGAACAGAGGAAGTGGAAAAATAAGGAATAGAGAAGTTACTTTTGTGTTAAAGAAGCGATGACCATGTTTAGAATTTCTACAGCTCCTTAAAACATCGAACATCCAGTAATTTGAATTTAAGGCCTTAAGAGATATTGAATACAATTTTGATGCACTTTTCACTTTGCATTTATAATCGTTATATTAACTTTAGTTGTACCTGCTGGATGTGAAGTAGAAACCTTGTCGTTTTCTAATCAAGATCTGCATTTTGTTTAGCTGAAGACATTTGCCAATGATGAGAAGAAGTTCCAGCAACACATTCAGGTGCAGCAGAAGAAGGAGCTCAGCAGCTTCCTGGAGTCACAGAAACGGGAGTATAAACTACGCAAGGAACAGCTCAAAGAGGTACCCAGTAAAACCTGGACACATTTTAACCACATGCACCACAGAAACATTTGGTGTTTAAATTTAACCAGATAAGAGTAAAATGAAAGGTTTTTATTGTATGAAAAGGGCGGTTTCCTTGACAGCGTAAAGATCATTTTCATGATTAACTTCCAACTTGAGCTTTGGCAGAGAAAGTTTAAGTGGACTGTTGCTGTGAATTCTGTAGAAGTAAGCGCAAGAAAAAGCTCTGAGCTTGTTCAACCTTGATATGCTGACAAACCATCTCCAGTTGTCACTCCACTGTTGTACTGAAATGTAAATCATTTCTGTGCCTCAGGAACTGAGTGAGAACCAGTCGACTCCCAAAAAGGAGAAGCAGGAGTGGCTGTCCAAGCAGAAAGAGAACATTCAACATTTCCAGGTCAGGACTTCACAAGAAATCTGAAAATGAGCCTTTTATAAATAGTTTTCAATCCTAGGATTAGTGACAGTAGTTTTCATGCTTTTGAGTCTCTAAATTGGAAGTGTGCAGTCCATTGTATGTCATATGATGTTAATTCCTCAGGCGGAGGAGGAGGCCAACCTGCTACGGAGACAGAGGCAGTATCTGGAGTTAGAGTGTCGCAGGTTTAAACGCAGGATCCTCATTGCCCGACACAATGTTGAGCAGGATCTGGCCAGAGAGGTATTCACACCACCCACCTAGAGTTTTTCGTGATCAAAGCAATTCAGAGATTAATATGTAACCTCTGTTTTTGCTCCATACTTTCTTAAGGAGTTGAACAAACGGCAGACACAGAAAGACTTAGAGCATGCCATGCTGCTCAGGCATCATGAGTCCATGCAGGAGCTGGAGTTCAGGCACCTGGGAACGATCCAGAAGGCCCGGGCGGAGTTGATCCGGACTCAACACCAGACTGAGCTCACCAACCAGCTGGAATACAACAAGAGGAGGGAGAGGGAGCTGAGGCGCAAGCATGTCATGGAGGTCCGACAGCAGCCCAAGAGCCTCAAGGTGCGTTTAGTTTTTTTAAATAAGTTTGCTTTGCACAGTCCTTAGTCATTCTCTAAATCTCTAAGCACCTTCAACACTTTTCATTGTGTCTACATCAGTCTAAGGAGCTTCAGATTAAGAAGCAGTTCCAGGAGACATGTAAGACACAGACCAGGCAGTACAAGGCCCTCAGGAACCATCTACTGGAGACCACGCCCAAGTCTGACCACAAAGCTGTGCTCAAGAGGCTGAAGGAGGAGCAGACTAGGAAGCTGGCTATACTGGCTGAGCAGTATGACCATTCCATCAATGAAATGCTCTCCACTCAGGCTGTGAGTATCTGAGCAGAAGGATGCAAACAACAAGAAACACTTTTTTAATGTAAAAAAATATATTCATTTGGTCACAGTTTTATGAATAGGTCTTTTACAATTTTGCATTTGAATTAACTCATTGGTTTAGTGTCTCATTAGTATATTTTACAACTTAATTGTTTTGAATTAACACACAGTAGTAATACAGCAGTAAGTCACTTCATATTTGTATTTATATTACTTATTATAAGTCAGATACATAATTTAATGCAGGGCAATAACTGTAATAATCTACAGACTTAGTAAAATGAAAATGTTTTTTTCTGTATTCATTGCATCTCTTTTTTTGAATTATCTCACTGATGCCTACACCATGGAGGTTAATATAAAACGCCCTTGTCTTTCCTCTGTTTGTGTGTCTGTGTACCTGCCCTTAGTTGCGGTTAGACGAGGCTCAGGAGGGAGAGTGTCAGGTTCTGAGGATGCAGCTGCAACAGGAGCTGGAGCTGCTCAATGCCTACCAGAGCAAGATCAAGATGCAAACGGATGCTCAACATGACAAAGAAAGGAGGGAGCTGGAGCAAAGGGTCTCTCTGCGGAGGGCTCTGCTGGAGCAAAAAGTAAGACAGACCCTCAAACTGTCAATAAAGTGCAATGTTTGACCCAAACATTGACAGCATATAGAATTGCACCTAATTGTTTCTGCAGAGTGAATATGATCATTCTTCTAAACTCTCAAAATCTTTAGTTGTATTTTACATATTTGCTGGATATTAATGATACTTAAACATGTAAGTTTTATTTGTGCAAGGATTCCTCATGGTTTTACCAGAAAACCATAGTTTACTGCAGAGAAAGTACTGTATGTCCAAAATGTAGAAAATTAGAATTAAAATATGATGATGATGATGAAGATGCTATGCAAATTCTGAGATTAATTAGTTACATTTTAAAGTGATCAACAGTCCTGTTCTAAACTCCACTGTGTGTTTTTCTTCCTCAGATTGAGGAGGAAATGCTCGCCCTGCAGAACGAACGCCTGGAGCGAATCCGCTCGCTGTTGGAGCGTCAAGCTAGAGAGATCGAGGCGTTTGACTCCGAGTCCATGCGATTGGGCTTCAGCAATATGGTGCTCACTAACCTGGCCCCCGATTCCCAGGGAGGCTGGGGGGGAGGGGGCGGGGGAGGCCAGGGGGCTCAGGGAGGAGGCCACTGGCCCGGAGGAGGTGGAGGAGGCAGCCACCATAGTCATCACCACCAGGGGGGCTCCAGCTCACAGCAGCCATGGGGTCACCCTATGCTGGCCGGCGGCCCGCCGCCCTGGAGCCTCCATCATCCTGGAGGAGGAGGTCAGAGGGGGAGTGGGGGAGGTGCAGCTGGGGTGAGGAACAGCCCACAGGCTATGAGGAGGACGTCATCAGGGGGGAGGAATGAACAGGGCATGAGCAGGAGCGCCAGCATCACCTCCCAGATCTCCAATGGATCCCACCTGTCCTATACCTAGACACAAACACACAGGCACTTATGCAACACAACATTTGTCTTAAAATGAAATTCTTGTGCATCAATGTAACACTATACACACACACACACACACACACCATGCATGCACCACACATGCTTTACATACACTTATTACCCACAGTAACTGCACAGTACGGACACTGGGAGACCTCAGCCCAGTTTTCCCCATTACCACTGCTCTCTTACATCAGTGTACTCCAGCAGGAGTCTGTGGAAACCCAAAAGCTGTGAGATGATCCAATGACAGCAAAAACCATGTAGAGTAGACCGCTGTACAGTAGTGTTATTTTAATGTTGGCCTACAGTGCTATTTGTGTTTTTACTTGCCATGTCAGTCTCAGTTGCCATAGTCCCAGTGTAGTATCTTCATGTGTCGTATGCAGTCCTTCTGTGAGGTCAGTCTGATTGGGTAAATATTGTAAGAGCCTGAAAGATGAAGTTTGGATGAAGACAAAAAGTTTTAAAGTGACATTCAAGGCACAAAATTACCCTTTACAACTCATGTGTTAAGGTAAGTATCTGAGTAAAGATCACTTTTAAGGTAATTATGGTTAAATGCTGTTAGGTCAAAGTAGGAGTTTCAGGAACACATTGAAAAGAGGTTTAAAAAGGGAAATGGAAAGAGGAGTGTAAAGTTTCTAAGTACTAGTTGTTATCTCTGGTTTTATTTTGGTGGTGGAGTGTCAGGAATGTGTTTAAGTATGTCATCTTGGATTTCTGGTCCACCAGTGAGTTTAACTGACATTGTTGGGGAAATCATGAAGCTGACAGATAAACTTTCCCTGGTTCAGTGTCGCATACTGTTCAAAATAACTTTGCCGAAGCTAAGTGGGTGTGTTGGCGAGGCTGCAAAGATGCCAAAAGTATGTGTGTGGAGTTGTTAGTCATTATAAGTATCCATGCCAATATATCGTTACGTTTCAAAGGGATTGTGCCAGAAATGTCAGTGCAAGTTAAATAATATTATATCGCCAAGTAGATGCATGTGTTGTCAGACGGAAGGAGAAAAGCAGTACCTTGTTGTGCACGCTCAGCCTTATTAGCTCAGCTCTTGGGTTTCCACCGGCCTCCACACCCTTTCACACCTGCCCAGTAGACGGCCCCGATGACAAGGATGGGTTTTCAGCAGCACGTACTGGTTTCCAAACCGGTGCTTCAGTTTCACATTGACAGTAATTTCTTGGTGTAAATTGGCACAGTTTTGATTGAGGAAAGCAATGCACTATGCAGTAGAAAACATTGTATGATTTAAAGAAAAAAAAACTTCAAAGACATTCATGGTTTGCTTGACCTGAGGTTGTCTTGAGAATGACTTGCACTTTGCCACAGGCTATCACCTTCACACATTGTTAATATTTATGCACAGATGCATACATTCAGTAGGCTTAATTTTTATTCCCCAGTTAAACAGAATGTGTCCCTTTGCACACTAATGAATGCATGCAGTGGGGTAAATTTTGTCGTAATAGTGGGACATAAATACAGTTTAAAAAAAAAAAATGTGCTTGCTGAGCAATTTCTAAATGAGCAGCACACTCAGCAACAGGCAAATCTAAGATCGAAGTCTTGTATTATTTTGATATTCTCAGCAGGCTTTTTCCATCAGCGCTGCCTGTAAATTTCCTTGTGAGGTAGGTATGGGTAGCTGAGCGGTCAGGGGTGGCGCTCTGCTGGTGGGTGACCGCTGGGTGTCTCAGTGGGTAGATGGGCGGTGATGCTGTGATCTCCGCTGCCATGCCCCTGCAACCTTCCCCAGTCTGACATCCCGCTCTGTCTCACCCCAGGTGACCCCCAAGTCATGTCCCAGACACCGATCCCCCAGCCTCCCTCCACCTCCGCTCCCTCACCTCCTGAGCCTGGTTGTTGTCTCAGCCCCCTCCCTGATCTTATTCAAGAAGAGCTCAAGTGAAAGAAAATAAAATATATAAATATATATATACAGATGTATGATTATATAAATCTATGAAAGGTTTATAGTGTAATAGAGATAAAGGTGGAAGTCTTACGGTGTAATGCAGAGATTATGCATTGTATGATATTTAGAGGTGGAATGTACAGAGAATCTGTTAATATTGTATATTTTAAACTTGAAAATATGAAAATCTAATTGACAAGTCAAAGACAAATTAACTGCTTGTAATGTGAGCACAGTGACGTGGTTTCAGACCAGCGGTATTCAAACTAACATCACATTTCCTGACGCTGGAATCACTGTCTTACTTGCGACTGCAGGTTCTGAAACTTGTTACAGATATTCTGTTGTACAACAATAACAACTCAACTCTAGGTCAGATTGCCTTGAATAAATGGCAACATTTTGTTTAATGCTGAATGAGGATGATTTTGCACATAATTTGAAGTCTAGGTAGGTTTTAGCCTCTGATTTAGCATTGGCTGTTTTACTGACATGATGATGAGCATTGGAAGAGATCCAGGCAGTTTAGGTTTTAATGGGTTTTAGAGGACACTCAGGCCAAAGGTTAAGGTGGTAACAAAATAAAAAAAAAATCCCATGAACAAAGGAATTCAAACCTTTTTGGCCACAGTTTTAACATATTTAATTGGATTTCATTGAGTGAAGGATCGCTCAGTTACAACCTGTGAAAGATACAACCTCTTGTTTTTCCACAGTATTTTCACACTGCAGTTCTTTTTTTCTTTTTTTTTTTTTCTTCGTCGCTACGTCACTCGAGTTCACTTATCCTGTTGTTGAATCCGTTCTAAACACAGAATGCGGTGATCCCACTTTTCAGACATTATGCTGTTTTACTCGGCCCACTTTGTGAATATTTTTTCTGAATCTCTGCTGTTTTTGCTCTTTTTTTTTCCCAGAGGTTTGTGTCACTTCCCAAATGATGTCTGCAGAGGGCCAAACGAGTGGTATTTGTTTGGTTTTTAAGGACCTTCTCTTGTGTTTACGTGAATTCCCAGTTTTAATTTTATTTTATAGGCAGTTGGCAGAGTCTAGCTTTAGACCTTGGTCACTCTGAACTGGATCAGTTGCACTGATTGCACAAGTGATTGACCAGAAAGAGTCTACTGTGATCCCCCTCGATGTGCTGAGGGACAGCTGCCATTGGCTGATGGTCGGCGGAAGGCAGGGTTACGTCTCTGTACAGTCTGTTTATCAGTATTCCTTTTCTCTCTCCTGTCACTTGGTGGATCTTGCTGTTTTATTCACCCTGGTCCAGAGACCTGTATTAAACTGTATTAAATTGTATAGATTGTGCAAAAAGCTGAATGTCGCATAGCAGAAGAGAAAAGCTATTCGTTACAGATGACAGTGACTTAAAATGTATAAAAGAAATACAGAAACAAAGTTTAGGGGATAAATGTAATATTTTGTTTGTAATTACTATTTTTTGTTGGAAGAGGGCTACTGGATAAAGAATCATCTGTAATAAAGTAATTTTAATATTTCTTTGTCCCTGGTGTTTTGTGTTAATGCTCAGACTTTAACATTGTTATACAGTTAATCAAATAAAACCCACAATACCAGTGATGCTCAACTTTAGGCATGCAGACCATAACCAGGTCTACTAACCCCAGTCATTTTGTCATTTACAATGAATTCTGCCAAGTGTTTCACAATGTAAAACAAGTGGAGTATCTCTGGTGTATACTCGATGTAAAACCCTGACAAAACCTTGACTTTAGACTTTATTCGGGACAATCTCTCCT